>OW203768.1:27038715-27208569 GCA_934045905.1 Leuctra nigra | reverse complement strand
TTACAGCCAGATAAAACGGATCGGTTGGGCTCCGTTGGGCAGGCCCAGGGCATGCCCTAGTAGTTCCCGCCCGGGACGTCCCACTTGGGCGCTAGATGGGCAGAAGCCCGGGCCGCCCAGTGTTTGTAGGGTGATTGCCAAGGTTACTAAACCCATATCAGTAAACCCCAATAGAATTCATACAAATTATAATAATTATATTTTAGTAAACATTACACTTTTCTGAAATTAGGGAAGACTGATTTTGTGGCAGAGTTGTAGGTTTCCAAGCAGGTTAACTAGGATTCATTGTAAATATCACCGATTAGGACTTTTTCTTCGAGTCAGTCAAAAAAGTCGATGCGGTGCAGATGTACCGAAATGACCTTGAACATATCCCTTGGTCTTGGCCTTTGTTATCATGATTATATGACTTCTTGAACATTACGACCATCCAGCCAGAGTTGTGCAATTCCGAGGGGATTCGTTACTAATTATCACAATTACTTTTTTTCAAAGTGCCCTTACGAAAAATTATTATAATAACTATTATAATTAATTATAGTTTATTATAGTTTATTATAATTAATTATAGTTTTCGTTAAAAATTATAGTATTTATTATAGTATTTATTATAATTACTATAATTTATTTATCACAGCACGATTTATTATAATAAATACTATAATAAATCATAGTCTATCATATTTATTATAGTATTTATTATAATAAATAAATTACAGTACAATTTATTATAGTATTTACTATAGTAAATAAATTACAGTATAATTTACTATAGTAATTACTATAATAAATATGTTAGACTATGATTTATTATAATATATACTATAGTTAATAAATTTCACTAAATTTATTATAGTAAATACTATAGGTAAATTTTGTTTAATTTTTATTATGACTTTTTTTACATAAGTTTTTTTTAAACTGCTGTTTCTTTAAAGTTTTGCTATTTTCCATGAAAGTAAACAATATACATTTAGGATCATTTTTACCCTCACTAAAAAGATTTAAACGTAAAAAAGCAATTCCAGAAATAATTAAGCAAGCGTCTCTATTTGAGACTTATGGCTCGAATCTCTGTTTTTTTGTCTGTTCTTTTCGCAAAAATAGTCGAAAAATGTAACGGATCAGGCTCATTTCTTCAGAAAAGTTATATTACTATCCCAATTGGTGACAAAATGATTTCTATCATGATCGGTTCATTGGTTTAATCGGAAAATGTTTTGATGTATCGTATTTAAAATGCATGTAAGATTGCATGCGAAATATCCTAGCAACGGATTTTTACAAAATTCTAAATGATCACTGAAAATGAAACTATAGAGAAGGCTCTCGCCAAGATGTTTAGAAGTTCTGTTAAGGGATTTTCAAATCAACGTGTTGCATGTATCGGTGCTCGCTTATCAACGCGTTACACCAAGCGTTTTTCTAGTTAAAATACATCTTACAACAATGCCACCTATAATTTAATTATTTGCCATTATAATGGATGTAGGTAGGTACACGAAACATTTATAGGCTTTGCTTGCCATTAAATCCTGTGTAATCCTGTCTTGACTAAATCATACCACTTAAAATTTGAAACATGAAATGTTATCGTGAAGGGTCTGGGATTTGAATCCCGGTCAGGGTACGTGTGCTTTTATTTCGCTGGTTGTACCATTACCCAAGGCCCAGTTGTACTACAATGTCCTGATAATAACAAGCTTAAAGTTCACATTAGCAGTCTAGATATCTGTGTATCATTGTCTGAATTAGCCAGGGTTTCAACCGATAATTTCTGTCGCTAACTTTATCAGAGCATTAAACAATGGAGCCTAATCCCATGCACGATTGATGCGCAAATGCAACGACGCAGATGGAAACAGTGTTCATGGTAAATTCACTTTTAAGTTCACAGTTCGGACGCGAATGGAAAAAATCCAACTCTATGCATCCGCGTTAATCGTACACGACCCTCGACAGTTTTAATAAAATGTTCACCATGATTCATAAGAAACAAGTAACACCAAAATATTTGGGATAATCAAATTTGCATATTGTCCAAGTTATAAAAAATACGAACACTTGAATTTTCATCTCAATAAAATAATAAACGAACTCGATCAAAAGTTCTACAAAATGGAACGTTCAAGTTTCACACGTTCTTCACGGACACTAGTTGAGAACAATTTTAACTCAATTTGTATGAAATTGCCAACAATGTAATTGTTGGCAAGAGGTTTTAGCCAATGGTAATTGGATTATGAAATTGTCTTCGTTAGCAGTTGGCTTATGGATCATATTTGCACAATTATTTGATACCTATTTTCAAACTGACGGAATTTACATCTCCACAAAGTTTACAAGACCTGTTGGTCGAATGTTCAATTATATAAATATTTAGAAGAAAATGTGAACAGAGGGATATCAGGGCAAAAAACATATTAAATACTTCCAACCACTAAATTTTATTTATGTATACCTACAACATAAAGTACAAAGTTACACAAAGTCGTACATTTCAATTTTTAAATAGATTAAAAATTGAAAGAGCAGAGGAAACCCGGATATTATATCCGAGGGATACGCTTATTATAATGTTAGCAGCACTTGTCGGCATTTGTTACTCCATCATGAAGGTTAAATTAGATGATTCTTTATACACTATTGACACACACAAAATGTAAGCTTACTAAGCATAACAAAATCAAATCAATCACTGATTTATACACTTTGAATATTAATTGGGATGGGAGTCCGTAAGTTTACAGCAGTAGTGGCAACATTTTCAAAATTGGTATCATGTGATTGTGTGGAATAAGCCAATTGCATAACCTAGGCCAAGAAGGCTGTGAAACATAATACCCCAAAAGAGAAATATAAGGAACTTGGGAAATTATCTAAAGCCTAGTATTTGCAGATTAAATAAACAAACTTGATTCATTATATATTTCCACCCTTCAAAAAAGTGTACTGATTGACTATTGTGTCAATGAAAATCTAAGACTAATCAAACTCAAACCTTGGCATGGAGAACAGGTTACCATTAACCAAAACACACTTGCATATAACATCGGATAATCGGCAAACCCTTTTTCGGGTTCTCTCGACACTTTCGATCCTGTTAATAAAGTTTGTAGGATTTAGGCCGCAAAACACATCAACTGCTCCTCTTCCTCGATGCAGATGGAATAATTCATAGAAAATGAAAATGTCAGGAAAGCACTTGTGAACATTCGTCTCGCAATGGCAGTTTTGAAGAACTACAGCGATGTTGCAGATGCGGCCAAACTTTACGGAGTTACTTGCAGTGAGTGAGATGCACGAGTCGTCTCTGCCAAAGTGACTGCAGTACTCATTTGTTGAATAGAGTTGCCCTCGGTAGACACATCGCTTATAGGACTTGATGGTGGAGCCTTGGAATGCATCAATCTCTTGGAGAAATTCCGAGAGAACATTGCGATCATGTTCCGTCAGGAGATGATCGAATGTTCCTACTGAGGAGAATTTCTCTTGGTACATTTCTCGATTACTGTTTGTCACATTACTTCCAGTCAGGTGATTGAAGACTCTTCGGCAACTCGCTGGCGCATTCTTCATGGTCTCTTGACCTTGGCGAACAATTTGTTTCAGGAGTGTAAAGTTACGGACCATTTGCTGAGGTACAGCCTGTGTACCATTGTACATGTCCGTGACTTTTCCATTTGCATCTTCATATATAAAAGCCGATGAAGACCACAGTGGACCCCAGTTCTCCACAGTGGTCTTCAGATGCGTAAGGGCGTGGATATTGAATGTGACATTCTCTAGAGCGTACACTGCCGGCATCATGACAACAAACTTCATCAAACATTTGTGAGCAATGTCCAAGTCGCTCGCTGTAATTGTTGCCTGCACCAACAGCGAGATGGCATTCACAAGAAACAGCCAATGGTTGTAATACATGGCTGGCAGACTTTCTTGCAGAATGACGGGACTATAGAAGAGCAGGAAGGACCTCCATTCACTTGCCTTCCAGTAGCAAATTTGAGTCAATGATCGTGGCAAGCGTCGAATTTCCTTCGGAGGCCTGATCGACAGCAACTTAGCATCCAGCTCTTCAACTTTTCGTCCTAAATAGTAATCTGCGTTATTTGATGCCGAGTCAAGCCACAAGTTCGTTAGCTGTCTAGTACAGCCGAGCAGCGTGTTGTGCATGTACTCAACTGGGAAGCTGCATGCCATGTCTACTCTTGGTGCAAGCATCAAAATGCTCGGCCCTTTCACGCCTCTAACATGGTTCCCTGCAGCAAGCGCTCGACGCCCATAATCTTGGAAGCTTGCATGGGTCCTCGGCACATCTGGGGTGGCCGTTTCAGGGTACACTCTACTATGGCCTCTTCCCCTCTGCACCACCTGGCCTGGCTTCTCACAATATCCACAACCAAATTGACCGTTGAATTGCTGGACGTTTTGGATCATTGCTCTGGCAGGAGAGTCCACAGATCCAGCACCGAGGTATGCATATATCTGCCGCTCAATACAGCCTTCTTGAACTGAGAATCCAGCATTGCCCAATGTTGATAGCTCATCAATGAATGGTTTCAAAAAAACATTCATCACTGGTTTTTTGTCCCCAAACCACAGGCCACACAACAACATATTTTTGTGCCTATCTTTGAAAGGCAATTCATTGACAGTGCAAAATATTGGCCAAATGCTCCGTTTTGATGACTTAAACAATGGAACACCATCTGTATTCCAGTTCAATGTCAAAATCTCCTTCCCAATATTGTCATTTTTTATTTTTTGTATCATTTTCCCACAACAATTGTCACTTATCACAGAGTGACTGCAATTAGAAGTAGTATCAATCTTGTTCGAAATTACAAGGTTTTTCAGTTGAGATGTTAACGAAATTGTTAGAAAATAATTATTAGACTTTTTTAGAGCTTCTTCGGACAGAGTGGCTTGACAATCAGGCGCAGGACAGTTTTGTGGAACATTGGTTCCAATAAATTCCTGGCAAACCCGGCAAACATACTGAATAACGGATGGTGTTTCTGATGGAAATTTTTTTAAAAAAAGATATTTGGATTTGGAGATTGCAAGAGTAGGTGCCAATATATTTATTATGTCAAGAAGAATTTGGAGATTTGAAAGCGATGTTCCGCTGAGCAGCATGTAGGACATGATGAGCATTTCGGCCTGTTCTTTAGTAACTCTTGGCTCCTCTTCACTTGAATCGCTGTCCTCGTTATCTTGGCGAAGAGGTTGACCCTGCAAATATATTGTTTCAAAATATAGTGGTCAAAACATTATAGTGAGGCACAACATAATAGGGGTACATACTGTAGAGCAGAGACGGATCATTGCAATTTATGATTGAAATTTGTTGGCATTTGTTTTTGTAATAGCTGTTATTACTAAAGTTAATTGCTGTGCCAAATTAACTAAATGTTGGATTAATTTAATGGGACAGCCAATCAGGTACTTTAAAATATTGAAACAGTTGAATTTCATCCAAACTTTAGTTAATTGCAGACAATTTAACTTTAGTAATACCGGGCCTAAACAAATGATGTCCACCACATAGAATGAAATTAATTTATTAAAGTGGCTTGACTATAATCGGGACATGGTCTCAGATCTTGATAGTTTTTTGGTATATTTATTGATATTCGTGCCATACACAATCCCTCCTTAAATTAACCCCTACTGCGTGTCTAATTTCTGAGATAAATTGAGTTATCTTTCCCATGTTATCTTATGGCGGTACAGTAAAATCGTGTCACTTATAGGTTAAAAATAAAGATCTATTTGAATACAATTGAAAATTGCGGTTTGATCTGAACAAATATTTAATATTGCCACGTTTCGACCGACTTTTATCGGCCTTCATCAGGCAATGACATGACAACAATCTAAGAACCATAAGAACCAATCTACCATAATAGGATTTTTTTATAAATCAACCATTGCTTTGTATCCTAATTCCTTGCCGGTTTCTCAAAAATGTAGTACTGATGTCACATGTGTAACGAGAGAATCGCTCATTTACGTTAGTTAAGGTCCCCCCCCCCTTGCTTAATATCACAGGAAAAGTTATTTAAATGTGGTTGAAAAACTAATTTCCATAACTGCACTATAATTAAAACCACTATACAAATTAGGTAGGTAGACCTAAAAAAAAGATAGCGAGCCAAGAAATAATTTTGCAGTTAAATGAACAAGCTGAAGACTTAGCAAGAAAGAAGAAGACATAAGGTTTGTAAAACATAAATTTAAAATAACAATAATACTCACTTGACGATCATTGAATAAGTTATTTCTATCATCGTCCTGCTCAGGTTCTGAATCCTGTTCCTCTCTGTTGCGCAGAAACTCGGGGTCCTCATTTCTCTCTGGAGACTGTTCGTGGGCGGACACTCTATTTGTTTCGTCGTCGCTTCCATCAGACGTGTCTGAATCTGATGTTGCGGCATTGTCATCTCTGTTGCGCAGAAACTCGGGGTCCTCATTTCTCTCTGGAGACTGTTCGTGGGCGGACACTCTATTTGTTTCGTCGTCGCTTCCATCAGACGTGTCTGAATCTGATGTTGCGGCATTGTCATCTCTGTTGCGCAGAAACTCGGGGTCCTCATTTCTCTCTGGAGACTGTTCGTGGGCGGACACTCTATTTGTTTCGTCGTCGCTTCCATCAGACGTGTCTGAATCTGATGTTGCGGCATTGTCATCTCTGTTGCGCAGAAACTCGGGGTCCTCATTTCTCTCTGGAGACTGTTCGTGGGCGGACACTCTATTTGTTTCGTCGTCGCTTCCATCAGACGTGTCTGAATCTGAAGTTGCGGCATTGTCATCTTGAATGCAGCAGTGAATTGATTCAGTACTGTTCACAACAGAATGCACTCTTATATGTGGGTGTAGCTGGAATTAAAAGCAGAACTTTATTTATAATCTTTCATAGATCTAAAGGCAAGTAGTATTTAAAGTAAGAAAACACCCTCTAGGTCTGTTCAATTAGTGGCTCGGAACACCCTGGAGTTGTCCCAGCTTGCACCAGTCCTCCTGTAGGTCCACGAACATAGGTAATAGATCTGTTCGCTCAATAGCAGAACGATAACTTGACGACGATAACATCAACAATAAAGTGATGAAACATTAACGTTACCTGTTACCGTGTCCGTAGACCTTGTCAATCAACCAATTACATTGCGCAACTATTCGAAGACACTCGAGATGTGTTAAAACTAGCCAAAATATTGTAGGTAGGTACCTATTTAGTTTCTAATAAGAGTAAGCTTTCAGCTGTTAAGTACTTTTAGATTTACTATTCAACAACTACTGACAATTAGCAACACAACACTTTGTTCTGTTTTTCAAAAACAACTTCCCAAGAAGGCATATGATCAATTGGTCTTCAAAATTCTGAAGAATCCCGTGGGAATCTATTTGACACATTGGGATTGGAACAGTTTATGATCATTATTCACATTTTGTGACTAGCGTTAAGTTAAATTTAAAGTCAACGTTATTGTATCATTTCAACCTAAAGTTAGCAGTGCATTGCGAATGCACCTTTACTTGGGTCAGAAGTAATAAAATTAGGTACTGATAAAATACTGTTCCTAAAATATAAATAAAATTACTACCTACTTTACATTTTATTTATGGAAGAAAGTAGTAGTACTAGTGTAATTAGGTAGTACTTTAAACATTTAGGTACTTTTTGTCCTGTTATTATGCACTGTGTGTGAATTAATTTGGTCTTAATAATTTGGAACTAAAATAAATCAAAATGGTAAGCAAAGTAAAACGAACTTTGATCTGCACAGAAAACATGGACACCTTATCATTTCCAGTACCTAGGTAATGTTTACCATATTTTAATTTTATTTTAAACTTTCTGTGATCTTGCATAGTGGTAATTCACTAGGTAGGTATTTTGTTATTGGTGAGACCTGCAATTTTCTATTTTTATTGAAAACTCCTTACAGGTGGGAGGTTGCTGATGTAACGCATATGATCTCCAAATTAGTGTGTCAAAAGTAGTGAAATTACCTACTAGTTCGAAATCAGTAATTGGCGGTACCACTGCTCTAGAAAAATTATAGCAGCGATGTGTCGCCTGCTGGGCTGCAGGCGAATCGTCGCTGCTATAATTTTTCTAGAGCAGTGGTACTACCGCCAATTACTGAATTTCAAATAAATGTGGCTCTAATAAGTAAGTTTTCAATTAGGTAGGTACTGTTTCGTTACTCACAAAATGTACCTAGTACCTACCTTTGCCAGTTACCCAATAAAGTAGAATTTTGTTAACTACACCTAAAGGCCGATGCACAATTGACGCGGACGAACAACGCAAACGGACGACACAGACGGAAAAAAATGTTAAACAAAATTCAACTTTGTGTCTACGTCGTCCGTCCGCGTCAATTGTGCATCGGCTTTAACGCATTTCGTAACGATACTACCTACTGCCTACTTACCAAAGTCTGGACATCTTTTACCTACCAAAATAAGCTAATTTACAAGTGGCAAAATATAACACAAATACATTCACTCTTATATATATTAAATTTATCATGAGGTCCAATTTTATGTCAATGACTTACTTTTCGACGCTTTCCTTGCTGACAATTTGTTGTGGGAATGGAAGTATGATGTGCTGCGACTATTTCGACTCTCTGTTCGAAATTCCTCTTCTGACTTTCTCTCCAACACTTAGTGGAATTGGGAACAACCCCGTTTGAATTACTTAAATACTGTTTATAAGACATTCCAAAAATAATCGTCCTAGGTACCTAGCTAGGGTAATACTAGGTACTAGCTTCGAAGAAAGAATAGCTACGTAAATAGGTGTAAAAATTTTTAAAAAAATGTGCTCTCCCAGTTAAACATTTTAGCTAGGTAGCTAATGGAATCTAGCCATTAACCTAATTCGTCACAATCAAAGAGTGTTGAACGGCGGATCTTTATACTATGGTGTTACCTCACATTTATATAATTAGGGAGTAAAAAACAATTAAAACAAAACAAATGAGACGGTTTTAACTGTAGTTAGCCGCCATTATTACCGCCATAATAGCACCGCCATTAACTTCCGTTTGCTTCATAAAAAAGCGGTCAAGGCCGTCAAGGCAAAATTTCGAATAATTTGGCGGTTTCAATATAGAATGCTGTGTTCGCCGACGTTTTTTCATGATTCAAATTCCTTTTATTCAGTTATTATTTTCAATTTTATTGTTCATGTACCTAGTCCACCTAAAAGAACACATGAACCTGACTTTCAAGTACTTTCAATTATCATCAGTACACTACGCATTCAAAGTTAGCGCCCGCCGCCCTCTTGATCGCCGCGCTTTCCGCTTCCAAATCTCGGCGGTTGTATCTTGAACTTAATGCTTTGCTTTGTTTACCTGCCATTTTGTTTGTTTGCGTGTTTGTTACTTTGCTCAGCGTGTGTTTGATTTGATTCTCGATTATTAAGTGTTTTTTTCCGTTTGCGTATTTTAAAATGTCTTATTGCGTTTACCACTTCTTGGTAGAAAACACTTGTGGGATAGGGAAAACGAAATTAATCCCAAACTTCAAAAAAGGGGACCCAAAATTCGACTTGGGTACAGAGCACATGGTGCTCTGGAACGCATTGAGCCACGATCTCTACCTGGCAAAGCTGATTGCGTTTGGAAGTAAGTTATTACATTTATTCATCATTATTAAGATTGTTACGTACCATTTTAGTCTAGTACTAGGTAGGTACCATCCCAATTAATTGATCAAGAAGGACTGAAGTTAATAGTACCTACCTACCTAGCCTTACCTACCTACTACCTAGGTACCTACTTTACCTACCTACCACCTATCAATGGATTTATAGCCACAACTACCTACTACTAGGTAGGTAGGTACCTACTACTAAGCTACCTACCTCTACCTCTTTATTGTAGAGCCCTATTCCTGCAATAAATGAGATAGAGTGAGAAAAATCAGTGAGAACAATAGGTCTGTTTGACCGACAAAAAGTGTGAGTTGGTGTAAAATTTTCCACACTCGGTATACCTAGGGCGAGTGTAAGTTAGTGTAAGTTCAGTGTCACTAGTGTAGAGCGAACGAACATACCTATTGCTAGCTGCCAATAAGAATCCAGCAGACTTACAGTCTACTACCTAGGTAGCTAGGAGACAGGCAAAGAAGAACCCGCTCTAGCATGGGCTGGCCTATACCTGGCCATGCTAAACAGGGTTCTTCTTAGCCTGTCGACGACTGTAGATTCTATTAGTTGACACAGACGTTCTCACTTTTTATCTCACAGTCGACTCTTTTCTCTATAAAAATAGGTCTGTTCGTGTGACATTTCTCCTGCAAGTTAGTGCGAGTGCAAGAAGAGTTTAGAATGAAGAGTTTGCGTCATTTTTTAGGCCCTTGCAACTTCGAGCAGCTGCTCGAGTCCTTACAAGAAATATTATTAAATACCTACGTAAATACCAACTGGCAGAATTTCAAGGATCAATATTACTAGGTACCATGTTGTAGCACCTACCTACTATGTAGTACCCTACTACTAATAACCTAATACGACACTACTCGACCCTTTGTGTGTGTGTCGACCATTTGTATGTAATAATATTTTGAAAATATTAGTAAGTTTCCCGCGCGTGCAAACTCACACTGGCCGAAATGCTGCTGTAGAAAAGTGTACACTTTTGCCCTGAACTGATCATGCTCGGTGTCAAACAAAAGGCCACGTGCAAGCTGCTCGAAGTTACACTGAGTCAAACAAATTGCCAAAACGATTTCAGAGCTTCTCCAAGTAGCTTCGAGCGGTAAAACGAACAGACCTTATTTTCCAGGAATATGCCTCCTCTGCCTCCTACTCCCTGTAGTATTTCTCTATTAATAAAATCTAGTAGGTAGTTTATCTAGTGTTGGCTTTCTAATTTGTTTTAATTCATATCTTTCAGAAAATGAAGCAGAGCTCAAGCCCAAGTGTGATTCTTTTTTGTTCGAACTGAACTCTAAGCTGGGACTAAACGATGAGAGAGTCGTTGAGGTAAAGAGATCGTCAAAAAAGAAGAGGAAATCAGTCAACAGCGACTCGGAAGAGGTAAATACTACTTATTACAGACATTATCAATTTATTTCGGTAAAATCCAGTAGGCACCTATTCATAATTAGTTAATCAACCTCTATCTGACTCATTGAAACACTGATCGAATGTTTTTTATTTTTCAGGATGACAGCATTCATGGAGAAAAAGCTAAAAAGAACCTGCACAAAAAAATGGCCCTCAAGGCAGCGAACAGTATTTTACAAGTGCTTGAGCAGAAGCAGTCAACGGATGATCAGACGGTAAGTACTTAGGTGCCAAGGAGCCTGGTTCTACAACAGCATTAGGTACTGCCCGCTTAGCAATCCCGGTCGCAAGCAATCTGAGTTTGGTATTACTTCACCATTTTCACTCGCAAACAAAACGTATTTAATTTGGTGCGAAATCGTTATCACTTTCTTACGTATTTTTGCTCACATCAATAATATTTACACCTGTCTCACCATTATTATTTATATCATAACTTACACCGTAATTACTAAAATCAATCCCATTGCAATTATTCTCCTTATAACTATAGAAAAAGTTGAAAATGTCATCAGACCTAGAAACTGTTTTCTTGCCTGCCAGGCAGCCATTTTGGTTTTTGTAAACTCTTGCTCGACTTTCAGGGATCACTGTAAGTCGATGGTTGCATATTATCGACTAAAACATCGATTTTACTGTTGCTACATTCACACTCTTTCAAGAAAATGCATTGCAGCGCTATCATACGGAAAACAAATCAACTGCATTCAAAAGAAGCGCGTAAGATTCATGGCGAGCACTGCTCGTCATTGGACCGGAAGGCCAGGCAAACCCATGATGAGTGCCGCTCGTCAAAAGACCCCAAGGGGTTAACAGCAAATGTCAGAGGCCTCTGGTGAGCATTGTCAGAACTAAGTCTGTGGTTAAAATGATGTACCTAGTCACTTGATTAGCTAATTTTTGTGACCATTATTTCTCCCACGTCCGATAATTTATGTCACTCCTGTTGGTACTAATCTACGCAGAAAGAAACGGCCTAGGTAAATTCTGATACGATTTTACAAGTTTGTTTTCAAATCAAGACGAAAAGTTCACGAAAGAGGCAATGACATAGCAAAGAGTAATTACAATTTTCCTACTCTGATAAAAAGGCAGACATCACAAATCTGACACAATGTTTGGGAAAATCCATGCTATCTTTCTTCATCTTTCCAACGAAACTTTGATATATTAATTATCTGCAGTAATATGAACGTTGTGGTTAGAAAAGCACTGGATTTTGTGATTTTCCGTGTAATTTTCACGCGCGTATTTGTTTTGTTTTTAAATAAAAAAATCACTTCAAATTTAGCTCATAGTGGCTTTTAAATCAAAATTAAACTCCATCAGGCAGTGACTGTGTTCCGAAACCCTTCATATCTGAATATAAACGATCTAAAGTGTACATTCGTTAAGAACTATTTTATTTTTTTAATCGGATGCACAGACATTACTACCCAGGGGTGTAACGCGGAATTACCGGTCAAACATCAGCGCTCCTGTGAACTGTTAAACGCGAATAGATAGCCAACAATGTGTCAGAGTCAAAGAAAATTTCCAAAGAAATGCTTTGGCTAACTGCAGTTGAAAATCTCAACTGAGTTCTGGAAACGCAGTTGAGATTTCAACTGCAGTTGAAAGTCTTATCCCGATTTACACGGTTCAAGTTTCCTTGAATTCAACCCTTTCAAGGAGGCTTTGCTCATGTGCAGTGTTACTTTTGATATAATAAAGTGACTCTGCACATGAGCAAAGCCTCCTTGAAAGGGTTGAATTCAAGGAAACTTGAACTGTGTAAATCGGGCTTTAGTGTGAACAAGGTATTACACTTCTTAACAAGATAGGTAATAGTAAAGAATTCTGGCCCTAAACAAACAGTAATTATTATTAAGTACCTGGAGGTAGATTGGGTTGGTGTGTTCCTTGAGGTAGTACTACATGACGTATTACCAGCTCCTACTTAAATCTCATTTAATTTTGATTATTTTAATTGACCAATAAACTGCTTGATAGAATAGAATAATATACACTAGAATTGTTATGTCTAGGTTCTTCATTGTGAGGTAAGAAGTGAAATATTCATTTTGGTAATGCTTTCAGACTGAAGACCAGGCGATGAAGATGAAGGTGAAACAACTGGAGGAGGAGAGTGCGAAACATATAGCTGATATCTGCACTCTTCGCGAAGAGAATGAGAACCTCAAAACAGTTATAGCAACTCTACAAGGTATGTTTTTGATTGACGGATTGTAGTGTTCTGCACACTTATGTCCTGGCAAATTTGCACGGTTCTCGGATAAACGTACTATAATAGGTAGTACCTAGTTCGCTTAACAAAAAGTTGTCATTAGCTGTGTTTTATTAAAAAGTGTACAATAATTATTAATTTTCATTTGTCAATTCTAGAACATAATTTTTTTAAATTCATGTAGGCTTTCAGATCTTTCAGGTAGGCTTTTCAGATGAAGGCCAATAAAAGTCTGTCGAAATGTTGCAATATTAAATATTTGTTCAGATCAAACCGCAATTTTGAATTATATTCTAATAATTTTTTTATTTTAGGTCTCCCGGTTCTTCTAACCAGGATGGAGAATTTATCAAGCCGCCCGTTGTCAGCGACAATGTCTCGACCACCTTCTTCATCGTCAAGCTCATCGACATCAATCCCCTCGCCGCTGCCTCGAGTCTCTTCGCTGCCCCGAATCTCGCCCCTACCAACACTCTCACCCTTGCCAGGACTACCAAATTCAGAATTGTCACCCCTGGCGCTAACCCCTACTGAGACAAATGCTGATGTGCCTCTCCTGAAAGAAAAATCGAAGGTTTGTACCTACCAAATTATCTCGTTGACAGCACTAGAAGCATTATTTATCGAGGCAGCACTGAGATTAAATGCTCTCACATTTGGCGCAGGACTCTCTAGATGTCTACATTGAAATTAATCAGTTGATTGTGAACTTTCATTTCAGCTTAGTGGACATTTCTGTTATACCTACACAGTTTTTAAATTGCTGTCTTTGGTTAAATAAATAATTTGAACCGTGTTTTTCAAGTTTTCAAAGCCCACCATTTTACACTATTTTATATAGGTATATTTTGGCAAAATTGGTTCAAATAACCGGAAGAATTATTGACATAAACTAAAGTAAAGTCTGTAAAGTAAATGCAGTGCACGGTCATCAGTTTTAATTATGTTCTTTGTGTCATTTTGATTCTATCCTCAAAGTTAGAGGGCAACCATCTTCAAACTTGCAGTGTTGTGGGGATTAATTAATTTTTCCACTCAATGAATGAAACTTTTTTTAATATAACTGTGTCTAATGTATTTTATTAAATATGTTGCAGGCTATACAAATCAGCTCCGTGCTGCTAGGTCGCTGTTCAATGGCATCGGCGGCCAAGTTTACGAACGATATTTTGCATGGGCTCTTCGATTTAAAGTACATGGCGACACATAGTGTGACAGGAACGAAGTCGTCTAAAAATGCGGCGAGTGAAGGGATTAAAGAGGGGATTGACGGAGCGCAACTGCAGAGTATTCTAAGTACGTATCAAGTTTAAATATAATTTGTGCCGTCAAAAATGTGATAATTTCCACCTTTGACTGAAATTTACTTCATTGTTATCTACTTCGGAGGTATGTTTAATACCTATTTTTTGGGTTACTTTCAAAAAATTATGGGTCAATGATAAAGAGTCCCGAATGAAACCTTTCTGGTAACAAAAGGCAAAGTTCAAGGTCCACCTATTTTTAATTGAGCTTTCAAGTATTTTTGAATACCATGAAGCCTAGTTTACCTAGTTCACAATACCTATCTAGTGTGTGTTTATAGTTGACTTCAATGTATTGCATACCTATCAAACTGGTTCTAATTCAACAAATTGAATGAAACATTGAACCGTGTAAACTAGACTTGAGAACACAAAGAACCCAAAACTATTTAATTTATTCATCACTAAATGGCTTTCTGGATAATTTTATTATCTATGTATTCGCGTGGTCTCTCAGAGACATTGATCCATGTAGCTGCTATTTCTTCGGTGATGCTCTGTGTGTTTGCTGTTGCCCCAGAGAAGGTCCGTTGGCGACGTTTCGAAGAGCATTTTCTTTCCGTTTGAAGGGATCAGGTGGCTGGTATTAATGCCCTGGCAGGTGAACTCAGCCAGGGCCTAGGAATTTTCATTGGCCTGGCGAGTTAGGTACCTGCCCCTTGATTGGTCGTGTCAGGTGACGTGGGAGGGTGGTTAGCTGCAGCGCTGTGGGTGGCGGGCTTGATGTAGTGCGCGCGCTCGGCTCCTGGTCACGATGCCGGTGTTTTCTCTTGGGGTCGGGTCGGTAGCAGCTGTAGTGCATCTTGGCTCCAACGGTGTGACCATGATGAGAGCCATGACCGGCTTCCACGCGTGCGGGAGCCGGATGCTGTCGTCCCGCTTGTTGATGTTGTGCGGCCGCCTCTCGATCTCGATCGCCTCGCGGACAGTTCGCCAGGCGCGGTTGCTGATGGTGGCGAGCGGCTTCATCCCCTCGAAGTCGATGGAGTGACCTGCTGTCTCGACGTGTTGCGCGAGCGAGGAAGTGGACTCGAGGCGCGCGACTGCTCCGCGATGTTCTCGGAGTCTCGTTGACATCCGGCGCCCGGTCTGGCCGATGTATGTCCCGCTGCAGTCTAGGCATGGCACCTCGTAGGCTCCCTTCTGCTCCAGGGGGATATTGTCCTTGTAGCTGCCGAGGACCTCGCCGATCTTCTTGTTGGTGCCGAAGATGGTCTTGATGTCTGATTTATTGTAATTGTGAACACTGCTAATAATTGTCCAATTCAGGTTAGCGCTATTTATTGCTGGATTACTAATTACTCCATTTTTAATTTCAGGTGCAGTCAAGGCAGCATTCCCTGAGCGAACGGATACAGAAATAAAAAGTTACATCCGTGTTAAACTTAATAATGCGGCAACGACTTATGACAATAAAAATAAAGTGCAGTAATTATAGTAATAATAGTGCAGTAGCAGCATCCATTTTTTATTTAATATCATACGCAGAAGACACTTTATTGAACAAATGTAGCAGCAGAAGGCACTTTTCATTAAACTTATTAAAATACTAACTATCCCTTATTTGCTAGTTATTTTGGATTTTCCTTACCAAACACTAGATCCCGATAATACCGCATAGGTAATACATAATCTTCAAGTGATTTATTTTAGCTTTATTTACATTATACAAAAGAAATATGCCAAATATACAAATATGGGCAACTGTTTATGGATATCTTGTGAATAATGAAATGTCTTATTGAGCGAGCGTCTCCATTCTGCACTTTTGGAAACTTTCTGTTCTTTTTTGTTTTTTATGCACAGGTCACACGGTTTTTTCAATTGAGCTGAAATTTTGCACATGTACGTATTTCAATTTGACTTAGTACCTAGTGTATAGTTTATGAGCACTGCCTCTGATTGGTTCAAAAATAAAAAATGGCCTGTAGCTCACACCGTTTGACCTATCAAAACGAAATTTTTCGGATGTTTGAAACCGCCGTATAGCTTTAGGGTTACAAATTTCATTACAATCCGTTGATTTTTTAAAATTAAAATAAAAATCTCCCGATTGGCTGAATAATCAACATGGACAGATCTGGTTCAAATTTTGCATGGCTAATAAGACAATCATTTTCTCTTATTATACTAACTTTCAGCGCAATCATTATAGAACATTACTTATTGATGTTTTAAATGTTTTGAAATAGCTGTCACAATTGTGATTGAAATGCATCGATATGGGATGGAAATCCACGGCCACTATGGAGCTGACTTTCTTAATTGGGGTTTATATATGACTATTCTCAGTTTCAATGAAAAACAGGTACTGTTATGAAGACTGAGTGAATCATATTTACAATTACATGCAATATGGATGCATATTTTCTGTGTTACAATATTTGGTTCCAGAGTTTACACCGAGTGTTTCCTAGTTTTAGAATCAATTAATCGGATGCAGGTAGAGAAGTATTCCCTTCATTAAACTAAATTCGAGGCTCACTTTTTATTGAGAAAATAATTGGAATAAAAACCAGAGGATATTATAGTAAATACTATAATTAATTATAGTAAATACTATCATTAATTATAGTAAATACTATCATTAATTATAGTGTTTATGCACTGTTTACTATAATAAATACTATAATTTTTATTATAATATATCATAATAAACTATAATATTTATTATAGTTCATTATAATAAACTATAATAAATATTATAATAAATACTACAGTTTATTATAGTTTATTATAATAAACTATAATAAACTGTAGTATTTATTATAATATTTATTATAGTTCATTATAATAAACTATAATAAATATTATAATAAATACTACAGTTTATTATAGTTTATTATAATAAACTATAATAAATATCACAATAAATATTACAGTTTATAATAATTTATTATAGTTTATTATAGTATAAATTATAATTAATTATACAAAAACACTATAGTAAACTATAATTATTATTATAATTAATTATAATATTTATCATAGCACACTATAATATTTACTATAATATTTTATGATTATTTTATTATAATAAATTATAGTATTTACTATAATTAATTATAATAATTTTTCGTAAGGGATTGCTATAAAAATTTTAAATAATTAATGAATGAAAACCTATATATACATTTCGATGCACAAATATGAAATAATACATGACCTTTATCACGTTCTTTGTCTCGTATGAGTTTTTATCGCGATCGCTAGAACGACAGCAGCGCCCGCGCTCGGCCGCGCGTATTGCCAAGTACCTTGACGCGCCAAATAATTAATTACTCGCACATCCCTAGACACTCCACCTTGAAATGATATCCCCATAAAAAACACTCCGTGTAAAAAAACAGCCAAGTCTCTTCAACTAAAAAGAAAAATATGAAATCTAAAAATTCTGCACTGAAACGTAGTGATATCAAAAAATGAGCCAAGTCAAAACTTTATTTGAAAATTAAAAAATACTTGGCGCATCGTTTTTTTAGGGCATTGTAGGTATAGGTACTATAAGTTTATGTATTTATATCTAGCCTATACTTCTAAGCTATTTATATACACGATGCGCCAAGTATTTTTTAATTTTCAAATAAAGTTTTGACTTGGCTCATTTTTTGATATCACTACGTTTCAGTGCAGAATTTTTAGATTTCATATTTTTTTTTTTAGTTGAAGAGACTTGGCTGTTTTTTTACACGGAGTGTTTTTTATGGGGTAATTAATTACTCGCACATCCCTAGACACTCCACCTTGAAATTTTTACAGTAGGTAGGTAACGTATCGGCAATTATATGGTAAAAATTAAAAAATTATTAAAAAATGACTTTTTGAGTAGTATAATTTTGAATTTTTTATATTGATTTATTTAAATGATGTAATTTAAGAAACATATTGTGTATAATATAGTAAAAAAGAGCATAAAAAGAGCTTCAATTTCGTAAAAAAATAATCTTCGTACGATGTTTGGATCAAAAATTACGAGCTATGAAAGTGCAAGCGGAATGTTCAAAAATTACAAAATCATGATATTTTGCAAGCTTGCACTTCGGAAGTGGTTGACCTCAAGGTCAAACAAAATTACACTCGTCGACTCTTTTTTAGTATACAATATTCACACAAAAAAATAATAGTATCCCAGAGGGTCAGGTTTTTTGCTTGGGGATTTGGAGCTGGAATGCCCCGTATGCAAACAGAGATTTTTTTTTTTTTTTTTTTTTCTGGCGTTTAACGATTTATTTTTTCAAAAATTTAAATTCAAATATTTTAATTTATATTTTACATGTTAACTTTTAATATCATAATTTTAATTTTTTCTTCTAAATTTCGTCATATAGATTAGTTTCCTTTAAAAATCTGATTACCTTATCGATGTTATTGGAGTTGTCATCAAGAATCTCTTCGATATCCACTGACATATTCAGACTCCTACGCTTTTGACTATATTTATCACATTCGCATAATATATGCTGAATGGACAATGGCGCATCACATGCATCACATCTAGGTGGATTTTCACGGCACATCAAAAATCCGTGTGTAAGTCGACTATGACCAATTCGTAGCCTGGCAATGACAACCTCTTCCCTGCGCGACCTGCGAGAAGAAGATGACCAGACCCGAATGGTAGGTTTAATTGTTCTTAATTTATTGTCTGTTGTTTGTGTCCAAGATGTTTGCCATTTTTGCATTAGTTTTTCTTTAAACATGTTTTTAGCGTCTGAAGTAGTGATTTGATTTATGTCCGTGAATCTTTTACTCGATGCATTCTTTGCAGCTTCATCTGCTCTCTCGTTGCCGACTATGCCACAGTGACCTGGCGTCCAGCAAAAGGTTACCGCGGTTCCTCTAGAATGAAGTTTGAAAAGAATATCTTGTATATGTTGGGTGAGGTTATCAGCAGGGAAAAATCTTCTTAGGGCTTGTAACGAGCTAAGGGAATCTGAACAAATTAAAAAAATTTGTCTACCGTCACTTTCAATAAAATTTAGAGATTTAAGAATAGCGTAAAGCTCGGCGGTAAACACACTCGCAAGCGAGGAAAGTTTAAAACAAACGCCAGTTTTGCCCAAAATAAATGCGCAACCAACAGAATCATTCATTTTCGATCCATCTGTAAAAATAAGTTCATATTCTTTATAAAAAGTTCGCATATGATTAAAATGCTGTTGATATACATATTGTGATGTTGATGACTTGGGAAACTGAGCCAACTGTGTATTGCAAGTAGGCACAGTTACTGTCCAAGGAGCCTTCTCCGAAAATCCTATAGGTAGGATATCCGGTAAATCAATGTTTAAATCAATAAGAAGTTCTTGCGCTCTGATGCCTAGAGGCCTTGTAGCTTTGATCCTTTTAGTATATATATTGCTATAGGGCGGCTGAAAAACAACACTATGGGCCGGGTTGTTGGGCGTACTCTTTAATTTAGATGTATAGTTGGCCATCAAATATGTTCGTCTTATTTCTAAAGGTTGTTCTCCGGCATCACTGTACAGGCTAACAACAGGGCTCGACCTAAAGGCACCTGTTGCTAACCTGAGAGCTGCATTTTGTACGGTGTTAAGAGTTTTGAGGTAGCATTCTCTAGCAGATGAATAAATAATACTGCCATAATCAAGGCGAGATCGAATAAAGGCTCTGTACAGTCTGAGCATAACGATTCTATCTGCTCCCCACATAGTATTGGATAAAACTTTGAAGATATTTAGTTTTTTCATACAATTAATTTTTAAATTTTGAATTTGGAGTTTCCAATTTAATTTCTTGTCGAAAGTCAGCCCTAAGAATTTAATCGACTCTGCTGCATTAATTTCTGATCCAGCTAACATGATGGATGGAGATAGCTGGATTCCGCGTAATCGGTTAAAATCAACACATGTAGTTTTCGTTGAAGAAAACTTAAAACCATTTCTTTCTGCCCAGCTAGCGAGACGATTAACTGTCAGTTGGATTTGACGTTCAGCGATACTAAGTCTATGAGAGTTAAAGTAAATAGCCAAATCATCAACGAAGAGAGAGTATTTTACTGTTTGGGGAATACAGGATGAAATTCCGTTGATTGCGATCAAAAACAATGTGCAGCTCAATACCGATCCTTGGGGTACTCCATTCTCCAAATTTAAAGTGTCAGACACTGTGGAAGCAACACGGACTCGAAATTTTCTGTTTGATAAAAAGTTAGAAATGAATTTAGGCATGTGTCCCTGGAATCCCCAGTCACGCAATGTTTTCAAAATTCCATATTTCCATGTCGTATCATAAGCTTTTTCAAGGTAAAAAAAGACAGAGAGAAGGTGTTGGTTTGTAATAAAGGAGTTTTGTATATGTGATTCTAATTCTACAAGATTATCAATAGTAGATCGGTTGCGTCGGAAACCAGATTGTCCATCAGCTAAAAGATTTTCTTTTTCCAAGGTCCAAATTAATCTTTTATTTACCATTTTTTCCATAACTTTACACAAACAACTTGTAAGTGAAATTGGTCTATAATTAATTGCATATTTCTTATCTTTTCCAGGTTTCGGGATTGCAATTAAAATGGACTCAAGCCATGAGCTAGGAAACTTGTCTTCAATCCACATACGATTAAAAGCATTTAAAATATATATTTGTGATATTATTGGTAAACTCTTTAACATTCTGTTGTGAATGGAATCCGGTCCTGGAGCACCGTCTCGAGATTCCTGAATGGCTGATTGCATTTCCCATAGAGTAAAAGGAATGTTATAATCTTTATTTTCATTTGTGCCAAAATTTAATGTTTTAGCTTCTTCTCTAAGCTTTATTTGTAGAAATGATTCCGAGTAATGACTAGAACTTGAAACATAAGAGAAATGTTCAGCCAACGCATTAGCAATATCAGTTGTTGAGGTTTGAAGTACACCATTGCTCATGATACCCGAAATTGAAGCAGTACCAGAATATTTTCCCGTTATCTTTTTAACTTTTTCCCATACCTTTGATGATGGTGTGCGATGGGTGATTGAGGACACATACTTCTGCCAAGACGCCTTTCGTGATTGTTTTATAATGAAACGGGCTTTAGCTCGTATTTTCCGAGATTAGATTAGATTATTAGGGTTTAACGGCGCGTCAACGACGAGGTTATATTGCGCACATTAATTATTTTACTTTAAACTTTGTTGAATTAAGCGGAGGACATTGGGAGGGGGTTGACCTAACGGGCCCGATCCGGGAGAGTCCAGCACTGGTGGGAAGGCCAGGCCGGAATGGGGACGGACCGGGGGGGTGTAAGGATTCGGGCCGGCGGAACCCGATTTCAGGGGGATCACCATCTCGAGGGGGAAGGCCGGCCCGATGGGGACCGCAAATTCAAGGGAGGACATGGTTAGGCCAACCCTGGCTGCTCTTTGTCTGGACCTCACCACTGACCTGTCCGGCATGGGTAGCCCTTACACATGAGCATATGCTCGCCGGCGTAGCTGCAATGGATCGTTGGCCAACACAAACCCCACCACCGCGATAAGGTGGCAGCCGTCGGGGGGGTATTTTCCGAAAAGATGATAGGTTTGTCTGAGTAGGGTATTTTTGAAAAATTTCTAAAGCTTTGCGACGTTTTCTTATGGCCTCCTTGCATTCTTCGTTCCACCAGGGCACCAATGTTCGCCTGGGTTTGCTAGATGTTAAAGGTATTGACTGGTTTGCAGAAGAGATTATAACGTCCGTTATATATGTTATTTGGCTTTGAATGTCAGGAAAATTAGTTTCAGTAAATTTTATATTATCTTGGAAGCAAGTCCAATCTGCAAGCTGTAACTTTCACTTTTGATGTCTTGGCTAGTTAATTACAGGTATAATGGGGTTAAGAATGATAGGAAAATGATCACTGCTACATAAATCTGGATGGACACTCCATTCATAATTCAAGGAAAGAGATGGAGAGCATATTGTCATATCAATAGCTGAAAACGATCCATACCCTGTGCTAAAGTGAGTTGGATCACCGTTGTTCAGGATAACAAGGTTAAGGTTGGAGCAGATTTTTTCTAATAGCCGACCTCTACCATCAATTTTGTCACAACCCCATAGAATGTTACTAGGAAAACGCTCTGTGTAACGCGTTGATGAGCGAGCACGGACAGGCGCAACACCTCGAACCGAAATTATGTCTATCGAAAATATCATTAAAAGCCAATAATTCTTGAATTTCGTCAGACTCAAGTATAAAAATCTCAAAATTGTCCTAAAACATTAGTCCCAATAACCATGCAAAGCTTGAACCTTTTGAACCTTTCTGATTGAACTGTTCCTCGTTAATATTCAAAAATCACAGGATCTCTTAAAAAAAAATAGACCTGGAACCACTCATATGATAAAAGTGTGTGTACTTACACAATATTAGATCGATCTGTTGAATGGTCATATCAGTTTCATACGTTTGAAAGTTTCTACTCTAACTACCTTGGAACTATAAAGAGTCGAAGTAGCCGTGATCAACATTTTCGAGAAATTTGACAGCCAACACGCAAAATGTCCGTAAAACGTCAATAACTTTTGGATTGAAACATAGATTAGTCTGAAAATTGTCAAAAATGCAGATAATGTTAGTCCCAATGACCATGCAAAGTTTTAAGTTGATCAGTCATACGGTTCAAGTTTAAATTTAAAAAATAACATAAAAGATTTTTTTAAATTTTAACCAATGGGAGGATTTGGCTGAAACTTTGTAAGATTGGGTTCAATGTTGGTCGCCATGACTTGTCAAAATTTCAAATTGATCGGAACTACCAATCAAAAGATATTTTTTTTAAAATTTGAACCAATCACATGAGCCCGTTCAAAAACGATCCCAGGGACCGCATAGATTACGTTAGTATATGTGCAAAATTTCAGATCGATTGGTTGTGCCGTTTGACCTGGGCAGTGAACACAAAAAAACATAAAAAACAAAAAAAAAAAAAAAAAAACAAACACACAGAGAAAGTGCCGTAAGAGTACCGTGGTGACGCTCGCTACGCTCGCTCAATGAGCATTGAAATCTCCGAAAATAATAAACGGTCGAGGAAGCTGGTTAATAAGATCGATTAAGTCTGAATCTAATACAATTTCTGAAGGTGTTAAATATATATTACAAATTGAAATGGGTTGGGGGGAATTTATTTTAACTGCCACTGCCTGAAGTGGTGTCTGAATAGACAAATCTTCAGAATATAGGTCGTCGCGTATAGCAATGGCTACACCTCCCCTCGCCACATTCCCTACGTCCTTGCGAAAAAGGTTGAAGTTTTTAAAATTTCCATTATCAGTAGATTTAAAGCGGGTTTCTTGTAATAGAATGCAAGATGGATTGAATTCTGAAACTAAACATTTCAATTCTTCGATATGTGCATAAAATCCATTGCAGTTCCATTGGATTAAAGCCATGATTTTAGATATAATTTAAATATAAAATACAAATATTTCAAATAGAATGTCTCAGAAAGTAAATTTAAGTTGCAAACAGAGAAGGTTGGTTTTACATGTGTACAACATTTCAGCTCGATCAAAGAAAAACACTGACCTGTATAGCCAAAATATGAGTTTGACCAGATTTATCGAAGACCAGTTTCATTTTTCAACCTACCATCAGGAGATGTTTATTTAAATTGTAACCAATCAATTTTTTTCAAAAAAATTAGGGGTCAGCAAACAGAAAAGGTTGTCTCCACATGTGTGCAAAATTTCAGCTCAATCGAAGAAAAACTCTGACCTGTATAGCGTCAGTAAACGGAAAAAAACAAAAAACAAAAAACAAAAAAAACAGAGGTCCGTGCCAAAAGAGCCAAAAGGAGACGCTCGCTTCGCTCGCTCAACAAACAAAAGAAAGAAGATGGGGAATTGAAATCTATTTCTGAGCTTGGACGAAGAGACCAGAAGGCTCAACGAGCAATTTGGGCCGAAAGGAAGAGGAACAGCAGACAGAAGCAGAAAGGGTTACTTAATGTAATGTCTTCTTCTGCAACATCTTCTCCTGACACCAGTTTCATCTGCACAGTCGTAAGTCCAATATAATATCATAAAATATACGCAATTTTCATTAAGGGTTAAAGCTAAGAGGGTTAAAAATAAATCGTAATTGCTTCATGCGTAGGTCCCAGAAAAAAGCCGGAAGATTGAAAGCGAGGAGGAATAAAACAGCATGCTATAGAGAAAACTTGAAACTGCGCATAAAACTAGATGAATCGGAAAAGAAGGCACTACGACTGAAGAAACGTCTCCTGAGAATATATTCAAAAGCTGCATTCGGTCAACACGGGACAGAGGCATCACCGAATACCTAAGTCCGTTTATTACTGGGTAAAACCAAAGTACCTGATAATGTACGACGCAAACTGATATTACATGAAGCGATTGTTTCCTCCATTTCCCAATTTACTAGTGCAAAACCTATGAAGGAAAGAAAAGCTGTTTACAATTCTCTCCGTATAGCACATTCATTAGTCAAGAGTATCGAATGCGTCTTGAACTTTTGAAATCATTTGGAATAAGGAAGAAGAATTTGGACACTAAAGTCTAAAAAACTGTTTCTAAATCTCCCATTTCATTGAAAGTTCACCAGTTTTACCTGGATGATGAAGTAAGTCGGATTGCTAATGGGAAGAAACTGACCATCACAAGAAAAAAAATAAAAATGCAGAAACGGTTTTAAAATGACTCTGTGCACATTTTACACAAACGTTTCACCCAGCAAAACCCAAACTTAAAATTGTCATACGTGCAGTTTACCAGGCTTAGACCATTTTGGGTTATTCCACCAACTGACCCCGATAGAGACACGTGCCTTTGCAAGTCGTGTGAAAATCCCAGACTACTTGTGGAGAAACTGGTTAACATGAACGCATTAAAAGATGCGAAATATATTTCTGAAATACCAAACATCATCACTTGCGATGATAAATCAAAAGGCTGTTCATTCAGAATGTGTGAAACGTGTCAGCCGAAGACAGTGCCTCTTACGGGACCAAGTGATACAGAAATGGAGTATCTTGTACCACAGTGGGTAGCTAAGAAAGAAGTGAGGCAGAAGTTAAATGTACGAGATGGAACTTTGTCGAACATCACTGTCAGCCGATCAGTGAAAGAAGGAACAATGATGAAGTTCTCTGATCTTGAACAAAAGTTCCAGAATGATGTAAGGCGATATGCACAGCATCAATTCAACATATTGCATCAATATTACCAATTCAAATTACTGAAGCAAAATCTCCGAAACTATTACTAACTAGTGTAACACTACACAACAAGTGGCAGTTGGTAATAGAAAAATGACTCATTGATTGACGAAGTAAGATCACAGAAAATAGTATATAAATATAGAAGGCTATCAACATAGGTAGTTTCATTAGTTCCTAGAGGGGTATAAAGAAGTATTTTAATGCCAAAGCCTACTAGAGTGCAGAGAAGAATTTTATGTGTGACAACAATGGGAGAGATTTCGTGGCGAGTGGTGATTGGTGGAGACAGGTTGAAATTTTACAACAATGAAAAAGAGATGATACAAATCAGTTGGATAAAATATTTTGAAGAAGTCAGATGTAAAACATTATTTCTCTTGGATAAAACTATTCAAATATCATTTTAAAGTTTATAAAAATAATTCTTATCTATTATAAACTATTTCAAGAAACAAGAAAGGAATGAAGAACAAGAATTTACCATATAAACGTGTGATGGAAAGAAAAGCAGAACATGGACAGTTGAAACTTTGAACCTTTGATTGAACCACGGAACATTGCCGGCGAAGGAATGAGTACAAAATAAGACTGTTTAATGTTAAATAATACCTAATAACTATTTATAAATATTAAGAAAGAGAATTGTAAACTTTGTCAAAGTTAGGTAGCTAGTAACTGGCCAGTATTAATTGCAGAAAAACCAGGATTGCATAACATGTATGTGCATGATCTCTACCTAATTATACCATTGTAATACTTCGAAGATGTTTATTGCTTTAAAAAAGGAATAGTTACAATAGTGAAGACCAACGTGGAGCTATAGGTTGAGATAATTACACTAGGTATTTAAAAAAAATCAATGTTGTTATCAATTATCATACGAGTAAATTTAGCATAAGGTGTTAGTCATGCCAAGAATAATGAAATTGTTGGTTACACCACAGTTCAACACATCATTGAATTGTCGTGTTTGTAGCATAAAACAATGATTGTGAATGAAATTAGTAACTATGATGTGCACAATCCCCCTGTTCAGGATAAACTCTTGACAAATAACCATAATCATAAACTTTCGATCTGGTGCCAAAACGTTTTTACCTTTGTATGCTTATCCAAAATCAGTGTCCCGTGTCAGTGTGTCCCCTATTTACCATGCATTTCGATGAATGTTTTCCTAGTTATGTAAAAACTATGCAATAATTTCCTGTTGGGATTATTATTAAATGTGTGTTTAATGTCTAAAGTTGTGTTTGACCTATTCCTCTGGTTTCAGTATGCCGTTTATGATCTGAAACAGATCTGCGAGTCGATACTGGCAGCGCAATTGACCGTCGAGACCGCATCGAACATGTTCATCAGAGCTGATATGATTCATGCAAGTGCTTTGAAATCTGCAACAGTCCAGTTCATACACAGGTGAGGAGGCATTAGTATCTGCTACGATCGTAGGTATCTGTACCTAAGAGGTAGAAGATCGCAAGTTGATTTTCTCGATTTTGCGTTGCACACTTTGGAATGATGTAAATACTAATCAAGCTGAATTACCATTTGACAGGTCAACAAATACAGAAATAATGAAGTATTCTCTTACACTATGACTCATGTCACCATTACCTACTGACAATATAATGAGTAAAGGCGCACATTGCTATCGGCGGCACACACATAGTTAAACTCGTCAGGCTGGCTAACATGGGTGACGTCACCCAGTCGTCCCCCAAGCAGGGGGACGACTGTACGGTACCTTTAAAGTCCAAGCCTTTAATAATCCATTTTATGTTGCATTTTATTGCAATAAACATATTTTCAAAAGAAGCTATTTCAATCCGATGGAAGACTCCTGACATCATAAATATATAAATTTTCTAGGTAGAAGTAACATAAATACAAGACATATCGTGCTCACTGTTTAAACATCAGCTGATAGTAAGTGGCAGAGCAGTTCACTGTGTTCTCCCAGGTCTTCTCACCTGCTGCATGGAAGATAGTGTATTGGAAGTGCCAGTGGAGGATTGAGGCCTATGTGACAGTTCTTCAGGAACAACTACGAAACAAATTTCTGTTAGCGGCACCAGAAATGATTTTCTATTTCATCCAGAAACTGTCCACATAAATTCGTTAAGTTGTCTTGGAAACGTAAAAATAAAAATCTACAATGCATAAGTTAATATTGTTTATAATGGTATTGTTTAACAACTGGTGAATGCCTAAGTAATTGTAACCAAGGAAACTTGACTCGGTTCACACTTGATTTTTCTTTTAATCGTTATTGAAACATGATGTAGGTGTAGTGTATTCCAGTGCAGTGAAACTGAATATCCAACAGAGAACAGCAAGGGAACAACACAGAGACTGTGTCTAGGAACGATGGAAGGAAACGGAGCGGTGGGAGACGGGTGAGAATGTTGCCGTGACGTCAACGACAAGATATTACAACCACCTCGTAGAAACAGCAAAGAGTTGTCGAGCCAACATTGGACGACACTGACGACAAACCAACCTATCATCAGTCTCGGTAAGTTGTATCCCCCCAAAAAAACGTCGTGTAGAGAAGCAGTTCTTTCTTTTAAAAAAAAAAGTGATGCATACCTACATTTGTATATATTAAAACAATCAGTGCCATAGAGACATTTTAAATCTTCTTAAGCAAAATTTCACGAGTTTTTTCAGTTGGCTGTGATAATCCGGGTCAATGGATTGTCCTTCTCGGGGATAATATGGGAAGTGTTGAATCATGTCACATTATAGAGAATTAGATTATATTATTATTGTTTAACGGCTCGTCAACGACGAGGTTATATTGCGCACATCATTTTTAAATTTAACTAAGTTGAATTAAGTGGAGGACATGGGGAGAGGTCGACATAGCGGGCCCGATCCGGAGGAGTCCAGCACTGGTAGGAAGGCCAGGCCGGAATGCGGACGGACCGGGGGGTGTGAGGGTTCGGGCAGGCGGAACCCGATTTCAGGGGGAACACCATCTCGAGGGGGAAGGCCGGCCCAAAGAGACCGCAAATTCAAGTGAGGATGGGGTAGGTTGACCCTGGCTGCATTTGTCTGGGCCTCACCACTTACCTGTCCGGCATGGGAAGCCCTTACACATGAGCATATGCTCGCCAGCCTTGCTGCAATGGATCATTGGCCAACACAAACTCCACCACGGCGTTTAGGTGGCAACCGCCGGGGGGGTTGGGGGGGGGGATTCGTGTCTCAAGGAGTCCGCAAGACGATATCGTGCCAGGCGCGCAAAGCTGCACTAGTAGCAGTCTCGGCGGGCAGCATGCTCATCGATTGTAAAATTGTGGCGGTCTAGTACGTCCTCCTCAAGACTTAATCGAATTATGTCACATTACAGAAATGGTGTTCCGTGGGAACGAAGAGATTATGACGTCAACGATGTATGCGACATTTAAACTAGATTTGGGTGTTAATTTAACAGTAAACAAATATAACGGGGTGCTCAATGGAGAATTGCAATGGGTTGCAAACGATGCAACTCTAATAATCCAGGTATTGGTTTGAACAATGCACCTACTAATACATTTTTCTAGAGGTACATACATTATTTAGATATACGTTAAGTGTTTAGTATAAGTAGTTTACTCTTATTCCTACATTTAACCAGTGGAGTTAATTCCGCGTTCTTTCACAAGTTGATCATTCATTGAACAGTCCTACTAATCTGCCCTCTATAAAGTTTAGCATAAAAGTCCCACATTTCACTATATTTCAAATACAGAAAATTTCCAAACCCAGGCTTTTAAAATTAATACTAGGTAATTTTTTCAACATTAATTAACATTTCATTTGATTTTAATTAATTCGTATTGGAATAAATTCCTATTCTTCCGATTCTTCTGAAATGAATTTGCCAAGTGAAATGTCTAGATTACTGTCTGTTCGCAGAATTAGTACGGTTGATATATTAGTAACGCAGTTCATTTAGACAAGACTTAATAGATAGTAGTAGCACAAGTCTCAGGCTTTGAGCCCCGATTTGGCAGAATATTTTCACTACCCACATCCAGAATTAAATGAAATTCCGGCAAAATTTGAAGACTTTAGAGAGCTACAAAAAGATAAAATATGAAATTAAGCAGTGGTTATTGCATCGATATGAGTAAGGAAATATGGTTGATACTATTGGTCATAAAAGAGTTTCGTTGTTTTTTCCCTATTTGATTTTGCATTTCTTTCACTGTAGTTGATCTATTTTTCATTATTGAGAGTATAATTATTTCAATGTCAATTTCAATGTATTATTTCAATGTTTATATGACAATGAATTTCAACGTGTTATTTCAATTGCAATGAACGATTTTTTTTTCAGTAGTTATGTAGGTATGTTTGTATTCCATAAGAAAAATTATGTTTTATGTTAAAATGTTGCCACAGACTAGCCGTTATGGCTACGGGGCTTAGTTTGTAGAAAATTGTAATTTTATTTTGTTATAAATAAAGAATATTCAAACTGAAACTGAAACTGAAATCATCCTAACCAATGCAAATTTTCCATGAAACCCCATTTTTAGACTCGCAATATTGTTAGGGTCATTTTTTTTTATATCAAAATCCTTATATTGATCTATTTTCCAGTATTATTTGTTCAGATGTTGTTCTTCCTCTAGTTTTTCCTACTGAAGGAAATTGTGAATAAATGTTATACTCTGGGCCACTGATTCTGAAGAACATTTTACCACCAAAAATGTATGAACATTTTCATACATCCTTTGCCTCGTGTGCCAAGGATCCTACGCGTTCTGCTGAGGTACTGCGAGAAGTACACAGGACCAAACCCGACTCTGTATTACAATTGCCCCTTGACCAGCTCTTCAACGAGGACATCGCAATCTAAATAAACACGATCTATTGCAAAATTGCGAAGAAGGGTTCACAAACCTCGAAGTCATGCTGTTTTGAATGACAGAAAGGTGTAGGGAGTAGATCCTGTGAAACCATTCTCCTCAATGCATTATCATTCTTAAATTCTACACAGGCATGGCTACGCCACACTCGCCAGTTTAACAGTAGAGGTGTGATTGAGCGCAGTGTTAGCCAGCTGCATCTCAAGTAAACCAACATGACGGAGACGGAAAGCCATTGGGAAGGAGAGGAATCGCCAGATAAAGACTGGTAGTGGGGGCTTCAAGCCCATCCCTCTGCCACTGTTTGGTGATAGAATCCTTGGCATAATAGGAACAGCGTAGGCAGAGGGATTGATTAAATTATTATAGTTTAACGGCGCGTCAACGACGAGGTTATATTGCGCACATTAATTTGTATATTATACTTTGTTGTTCAAAAGTGGAGGACATGGGGAGGGGATCGACCTAAGGGGCCCGATCCTGAGGAGTCCAGCGCTGGTGGGAAGGCCAGGTCGGAATGGGGACGGACCGGGGGGAGGGTGAGGATTCGGATTAGATTAGATTATTGTGGTTTAACGGCGCGTCAACGACGAGGTTATATTGCGCACATTAATTTTTGCATTTTTGAATTTAACTTTGTTGATATAAGTGGTGGACATGGGGAGGGGTCGACCTAACGAGCCCGATCCGGGGGAGTCCAACACTGGTGGGGAGGCCAGGCCGGAATGGGGACGGACCGGGGGTGTGAGGATTCGGGCCAGCGGGACCCGATTTCAGGGAGATCACTATCTCGAGGGGAAAAACCGGTCCGAGGGGACCACAAATTCAAGGGAGGGCATGAATAGGTCGACCCAGGCTGCTCTGTGTCTGGGCCTCACCACTGACCTGTAGCGCTTACACATGAGCATATGCTCGCCGGCGTAGCTGCAGTGGATCATTGGTCAACACAAACCCCACCACCGCGTTTAAGTGTTAGCCGGAGGGGGGGGGGGGGGGGGGAATTTTTGATTATCCAAGGAATTTTGAACGGAAATGAGGCAGATGAAGGGCAGCGGCAGTATCAAGTCAACATGCAATTAACAGTCTGTATATACGGGATCATTTTAATCTATTTGAAGTGAGTAATAATACTTTTGTGTAACACTTTATAATAATCAAGCCCAATTGTTTAGATCGTACAATGATTCCTCAACCTCATGCAGTACGGAACACATTAAATACCATTGAAGAAAGTATAGTAGTGGCAGGACCGAGCAATGCAATAGACCCTGTAGATGTATCCCTCAGAATAATATGCAATTATACGAGAACTTGCTACACAATTCCTAACGTTCTTCGCAAAACTCCATCACAACTCAAATCTGACTCGGAGCCATGTTCAGTACCTGGTTACAGAAACTTCAAACTTCTTGGGTAGTGGATTTATGACTCTTTTGATAGACGAGGTTTTAAACGCATCGGAAAATAATGCTCCCTGTGATATAGATGATATTCGCACAAAATGTGAAGTGTCCGAAAGACTGTTTCAAATTTTCGAAAGGTTACATCAGAGAAGAACCAAGATGTCTGCTTCGACCAATCAGGTAGTTGAGTAGGCAGTGTAGTATATAGGCTCTCTAGGTAGTGTGGGTGAATATCTTTGGACACAGGTTCCATACAAGGACAAGGGAAGTTCATTTTCAGTGGAATTAAAAAATTGGACTTTGATGGGCTTTGAATAATCTTTTCAATACTATACCTTCATCGAACGACATCTGCTTGAGAACAACCAGCAACGTCTCTTGCAAGGGCGCCTGGGCGCAGATCTCCTGGTAAAGAGACCAACCGCTAGAGGCGCCAGGTACTAACTGGTGGGCGTGTTGGGAACTGATCTGGCTTGGACTTGTCTGATGGATGTTTTTACAATATACTAACTTCATTCACCTCCATATCAACGCATGCAAGTTGGCTCAAGCGCCATGTAGACACGACGTAGTCTTGTGTAGTGTCTGAGTGCAACTTCATGTAATCAGCGGAAACTTAAAGGGAGGATATGGGTAGGTTGACCCTGGCTGTTCTTTGTCTGGGCCTCACCACTGACCTGTCCGGCATGGGTAGCCCTTAAGGTGGATTCACACGGCCGTTCCAAACTTCGAGTTTGAAACTCAAGTTTGCCGAAGTTCCGAATCACCGTTCCAAAAACCTTCGTGTGAACTATGAAAAGATTCGAACTGTGAGGATTGAGTTTCAAACTTTCATAGTTCACACGGGAGTTTTTGGAACGGCGATTCGGAACTTCGGCAAACTTGAGTTTCAAACTCGAAGTTTGGAACGGCCGTGTGAATCCACCTTTACACATGAGCATACGCTCGCCGGCGTAGCTGCAGTGGATCATTGGACAACACAAACCCCACCGCCGCGATAAGGAGGCAGCCATCGAGGGGGGGAGGGGGGGGGGGTCGCTGACGTTCCTTGATCCAGATTGAGTTAAAGATATTCGCATCGGAGTGTTAGGAGTGTGACAGACAGGCTGAACAACCATGAAAATCTGGAAAATTGGTTCCATAGATCAGCAGAGAGCATTCATAGTTCGAAGCACGAAAATGATTACTCCACGCTTAATAAAAAAGACAAATTTCAACTCCGTTTTGCATGAATTTTACCACAACGTGGTAAAATTCCACATTCATTGTGTCATTGAGTTTTCAATTTAATGTCTTCAAAATATGAGGAACTTTTAACAAAGTAGGCATAGGCAAATTATTTAGATATTGGCTTATAACTTTAAAAAACGTACAGTATTTTGGTTAACAACAGGTCTAGTGTCTTATAAGGCCCGAACTGCTGACGGACAAGTTGTTCGGCGACATGTTGATCAATTAGGAGCTCACAGGATATTGAGCCGAGCCTAAAGCACACCTAACTCCGTACAACATGAGCCCCCGAACAGCGCCTGTCGCGAGCAACGTCAAACGACAAGGCCCAATTGCATAAAAGATTATGTAACCTAGAGGACTATGGGGAAGAAGAGATATGTATTGCTTAATGCTATTAATTGACCATGGTTTGGAATCTAGTCATCTTACTATTGTATCAAAAGAGTAGAGGTGAATTTAACACAATGGACTAAAACTATGTTGTATAACTCGTTAATTAAGCCTCATTTAGAATATTGTAATACGCTATTTGCCAATGCTATGGAAGGGATCTAAATAAATTACAGAAAATCCAGAACTCATTACTGAGATTTATTTAAAGAGCTAGTTGGTTTATGCCGGAATTGGAACTTTTAAATAAATTAAACATGTATAGCGTTTAAGAAAGTTTTAAAATATGTTTTATTTTTTTATTTTTAAGGCGACAATAGGGGAATGCCAATCTTATATTATTGATAAAATAAAAATTGTGAATAGTGTACAAAAACATGGCACCCGAGGTGCTAATAATTTTGATGTCAATACATTTAAGTCTAAGGGTTTTAATGAATGTCTGTTTAATCAAGGTGTTAGGTAGTATAATCGTCTACCGGCACTAATTCAAGAATCAACAAATGCAAATGAATTTAAAGTGAGAATTACTAACTATGTAAAAGGAATGAGAATGTGAATTGTATGTGAATTGTAATTAGCAGAATGCTATCTAAAAATAAATAAATACAAAATACAAAATTTTGTCTTGGGTGTTTCCCACCTAAATCGTTTCAATAAAATGTTCTAAAGTATTTCGGTTTTATTAATTGTGTTATTGCTTAGAGCTTAAGCATTATAGTTCACATTCAATGACAATAATATTATTCACTATCAACCAGATCACTATCCGCAGCGTTGACTTGGAAACGAACTATTTTGAAATATGTAACAGTGTGTCGGTTCCTATTGTTCATAATGGAATCGTTTAACAACAGATAATGGCCAATTGTTGAATTATTGTAACCATGAAAACATTACTCGATTCCATTTAATATTAATCTTGACGCAAACAGTGTGTAGGTGCAGTGAGCTACTTGTGTAGCGTAGTGAAGCTAGCCGAATACCGACACGCTGAATGACGTCACTCAGCCGCTTCGGACCGGATAACGTTACGGGGACCAGAGGCTACAGATGATCGAGGTGTCCCAGGTAAGCTTGAAACTCTCTCATCTCCAATCAGTAGGGCTGGCTCGAGGTGTCATAATTTCAGGCTGGTTTACATAGGTAAATTCACAGAGCGCGCAGCATCATGCACACGTCCGACACGTTGAGCCTCCGACTGCCAACTAACAAGCAAAGCGTAGCGCGGCTGGCTCTGGCTGATGATTTCAGGACCGCTTCAGGGAGTTTACACAATTTTTCGAGAACAAAACCGCAAGTGTCTGTGCCATTTATACTTTTTCACCTAAATTCGGTATCTTTAAAGTACAATTTTGCTGCACAACAGAGAGTGTTTTGGAAGTACCAGTGAAGATTGAGTCGTCTGTGACAAATCTTCAAGTGACAACTGTGGTAACAAACTACTGTTAGCGGCAAGTAACGATTTAGATTTCCATCCAGATTACTTTTCGCACAGATGTGAATTGAATTTATTACGTTGTCTCGGAAACCGTCCATAATGATAACAAGGAAACGACGCTTATATTGTCTCAAAATGAATTGTTGAATTGCTAGTCATATACAATTATTGAACGATTGTAACTAAGGAAACTGGTCTCCGTTTAAAAATGAAAATTGTCTTAAGTTTTCATTCGTGGTATAATTCACTCCGCAATACTGAAATATATCATTTAAATACGATTTATTTACTTCTATCTTTACTGCGGTCAAGTAAAATACAAATTATTGAACAGAAACACTGGTATTGTCAAGTAACAATAAATAAAAAGAGTCGGCAATATTTCGCCGATGCGTTCGATCGGCTTCGTCAAGCGAGACTCTTTTTATTTATTTTTACTTGACAATACCAGTGTTTCTTTAAAATAATTTTTATTTTACTAGTTCGTTCCTGATATATTATTTTCTTCTTTGTTTTATTAATTTACTGCGGTCTTTGCGCTGATGACTAAAACGACGAGGACGGCTTACGTTCTCCTGCTGAGCTTTGACACCACAATCCTGGCACCAGGAATGAAGCCAAGAGTTGTAATAAACGACTTCGAACTGTCCCTGATGGTAGCAGTGAGGAACACACTTAAAGGCATTGTGGGATAGCAAAATACAAAGATCATGGATGTGAATGCTAGGTGCACCTGCAAAACCTGGCTAATTTGTGTATCACAACTGGATACTGAGAATATCCCTTTCAGAATATGTGTGTTTCTTTAGTCGATTTATTATGCATATTTTTTAGCATGCAACGGGACTGATCTTTCAGTGTAAACGCTACTTAACGATATTGCCACTTGGCCGGGCCAATATTTACCCATATTTTCTTAATGAAATAATTATTTTAACGACTAGAAATTAATCATATTATTAATTGACAATTCCATCATTATTACATCATTAATATATTATATTATTATATTATATCATTATTATATAATAAATAATAAAGGAGTTAAAAAAATATCCATAATTATTACATAATTATACAATGTTTGCATTTGATGTGCTTCATTATGCATAATTTTAATTAAATAGATTATTATTGCTCTGCAGGAGAACGGGAGTAAGAACGTGAGAGCTGGTTTCGAGAAATGTTGTTCAAACCCATTGAATAGAGATAAAGTGCTCGATTGCCTGCCAAGTGAAGAGGTTGTCGTTGGCACTCTGGCTTACAATGTTGTCATTGAAATCGACACCTCGATCATCAGCATTCTTAATGAGTTGCGGTATCCTGAAGAGGTGCTAAGACCAGAAAGACGAGGAAGAAAGTCAATGTCCTTCCAGGCCAGAGTGTCTCTGGTTTCGATTTAACTGAGGCCGAAGAAGAAATTCTGGAGGCAGAGGATGAGGACGAAGATGCAAATGGTTCGGAAGACGAACTTCCCGCCTCATAAAAAAATGTACAAACACACACATATCTTTGAATCATGTATTAGTTGGTGACGGGGGCATTTGACTGGATCGTACAAGTGCTGGGTGTGGCTTACTGACAGTGTTAGGTACAAGAAACACATTTACTATGAACGAGTAAGAGACAACGCACTTAGACAACGAGCAAGAACTAACAGTCGACATCTGCCAAGAGAAACCACAAGGAGAACTGCCTTCGTGTGGACCCGTTGACCATGTTTACGAAACAGTGAACGTCATCAATGGAGGGGGAAATGATCAAGAAAATGATGACAAGTAAGAGACAACGCTCGTAGACAACGAGCAAGAACTAACAGTCGACATCTGCCAAAAGCAACCACAAGGAGAACTGCCTTCGTGTGGACCCGTTGAACATGTTTACGCAATAGTGAACGTCATCAATGGAGGGGGAAATGATCAAGAAAATGATGACGAGTAAGAGACAACGCTCATCGACAACGAGCAAGAACTAACAGTCGACATCTGCCAAGAGAAACCACAAGGAGAACTGCCTTCGTGTGGACCCGTTGAACATGTTTACTCAATAGTGAACGTCATCAATGGATGGGGGAATGATCAAGAAAATGATTCAATCAGTGACCGCAGCAGGCGTCGTGATACGTCCAGGAAGCCATGGAGGCAAATAGGATCAAGTGTTGAGGATCTCATCGAGAGTTGCCCCTTGGTGGCAGACGGGAATGAAAATTAGGTTTACGATGAGAAGATGAAGGAGGAGAAGAAGAAAGGGAAAAAGAAGGGCACAAGCTTTTGCGTTGGTATTTCAACTTGTTTGTTTTGTTTGAAATGTAAGAAGTAGTGACATATTTAGATAATAAAATATAATTAATTACAAAAACTGCTCTCAAGTTACTATACTAAAAGAAAAAAATATATAATCTAGTTACCTACTATAACGACGATACCCTAGTATATTAGAATTATGTTGATTGCAACTCAATTTAAACCAGATTAGATTAGATTATTGTGGTTTAACGGCGCGTCAACGACGAGGTTATATTGCGCACAATAATTTTTGCATTTTTGCATTTAACTTTGTTGATATAAGTGGTGGATATGGGGAGGGGTCGACGTAACGGGCCCTATCCGGGGGAGTCCAACACTGGTGGGGAGGCCAGGCCGGAATGGGGACGGACCGGGGGGTGTGAGGATTCGGGCCGGCGGAGCCCGATTTCAGGGGGATCACCATCTCGAGGGGGAAGGCCGGCACGAGGGGAGGGGAGGGGACCACAAATTCAAGGGAGGACATGGTTAGGCCGACCCTGGCTGCTCTTTGTCTGGACCTCACCACTGACCTGTCCGGCATGGGTAACCCTTACACATGAGCATATGCTCGCCGGCGTAGCTGCAATGGATCATTGGCCAACGCAAACCCCACCACCGCGCTAAGGTGGCAGCCATCGGTGGGGAATTTGAACCATTTTGGAACGTTTGTCCAGAAATGGAGAACAGCAAGTATGCTGATTGAAAGCATCAAGTGCATCAGAAACAATTAAAGGAATAAGCTCAGTTAATGATTCATTCATCTGCCGACACATTGGCGTAGAAATCAGTTATTTCATCAGCTGAGGGCATCGCGGATTGCCTTGTTTACTGAATCTGTGGATTCGTCTGCTCAGAGGATTTCAACTTTATTTGTTTCATGGAAGCCGGAGGAAAAATCGGCGTCACAAACGGGAAGGATGGTACTCATTTTAACATTATTAAACACATCCGCATTTGACTGGATCGTACAAGTGCTGGGTGTGGCTTACTGACAGTGTTAGGTACACACATTTACAAATATGTACAAAGTTAGTGTCTCTATTCTCAACGAAATATTTCCAGGCAAGAAATTGCCATTATAGAATGTCTCATCATCACATGAAAGTACTAAATCGCAACAAAACTAAATCCATTAATTTTTAAGAATCTTCTGAACTTGTCTGCACTCTGTAGGGTGAGGTCAAAGGGGGCCACAATAAAATCAAGATTTGAAAATAATCAAATTGGTATATTTTGGTGAGATTTATTGAGTACAATAACACAACATCCATTTCAATAATCTGAGTGGAACATCCTCGTATTTACATTCTTTTCGATGAAAATCACACTGCTCACATTGTAGCAGTAAATTGCCCTGCTCATAAAATCAATATTGATTATATTGATTCAACATTTACAGTTAGAAAATTTCATATTTAAAAACTAAAGAGGTCTTTATGTTTTCGCAACTACAAAAAATAACATGCTTACTGTTTGAATATCAGCTGATAAGTGGCAGTTCAATGTGTTCGCTAAGGTCTTCTGCTCCAGCTGCATTGAAGAGAGTGCCAGTGGAAGATTGAGGTGTATGTGACAGAACTTCAAGTAACCACTATGGTAACAAACTTCTGTTAGTGGCGCCAGCATGGATTTACACTTCCCTCCAGATCATGTTCGCATTGACATATGAAATAAGTTCATTAATAACATGTTGTCTGGTTACCGCCAATAATGACACTCGAATTCGAATATCATATCATGATATTATGATTCGAATTGCAAGGGTTCGAATTGTTGAAATTAATATTGTCGACTGCTAATAACTGACAACAATGGAGCCATTGTGTACAGGATACAGGAATGTTTCCCCCCCTAGCCTCACAGTAGGTATTGTTGTTACAGGCCCTACATGAAACAATCGCTAACCGGGAGAAAGAAGAAGTAAATTTCTCAGATGAACAAGGATCTTCGTACATTGCTCTCATGCAATGCATGAAGAAATGTGCGAAGATCACACGGAAGATGGAGAGAATTGCTGCAGGTGGACCTCGAAGAGAGCAGCCACAACTCCTTAGAGTTGTTTGTTCCACGCATATTCCAAAACTAAACAAACATATAGAAAAATTCATCAAATCAGTTCCCCGATTACGGGGAACTACTTAACGTAGTCCGAACATACAACTCCACAACGGAATTGGATCTGTCACCTAGCCAATTAGAATCGATGGGTATGTATACCAATCTATTGCAGGACAAACAACTGTCACAGAGAATTTGTCTAGATAATATTACAAATAATAATGGATGACATGAGTTGATTACACTATTTGTAGGAGGAGCACAAATATTTGTATCGATTAAAGGAGAGAAAGGTGTTTAATTGTTGCCGAGTTATCCATGACTTGGATCGTTCATCGGTCTTTCATTGTTTGTTAACAAGAAAGCTGGAAAATGTTCATAATAATTTCTTGCATCACAGGACGGTTGTTTATTTCTGTGTTTTATTTTAGTTCAAGCAGCCTTCACTGACGTCGGAGAACAACTCCAAGGACATCGACAGAGGAATAACTGGAATGCAATATGTCATGTGCTTGGACATGAAATAGACCCTGCAGAATACAATGACACATTGTACGACCAGCTAATGGCTAATCGCGTCGTCGGGGAAGAGAATATGGATGCTGTAAGTTAGACAATTAGGGTTTGTGTGATTTTGTCTGGCGATAAAAGTGGGCCAAAGTATGAAGACTTCCTTGACTTAATTAATGATTGCGACTTAATTGACTTAACAACCTGCCGCGTCATCGCTTAAAGTCCAGACACCCAGCTCACATACTGGCTGATAGTCTTAGCAATGCGAGCTTCGAGACGAATGTGGCTTGGCCTTATATACACGAGGAACATTACATCAATAGGAAAGGCTACCATTCTAAGAATGTTCAAGCTGTTAGTTTCTGTTTATAAAAGTTATTAAAACTATTTAATTTATAGTAGATAGCTTCTTTATATTGTGAAACTTGTCTCCTTCACCAAATGAATTCCTTCAATTAATTCCTTCACCCATAGTTTTTTTCCTGGAATTTCTGTTGATTATCTTCCATATCTAGTGGAGCGGTCGCTCCACCCAGCCAAGTCGTACTATACACTCACAGTCACTCAACATACCGTAAATGCCTAATAAACTGAGGAGCAGACCAAACACTTTTACTGTAAGCAACAACATGGCATTTTCGGCCTACTGGATCTTAAAATTGGAAAATCTCACATTGTTGTGAAATGTCTTAATTTCGAGCTATGGCCCACCCCACTACATATACCAAATTTGGGAACAATAGGTTATGCCATTTGCGCGCTAGAGGACCGAGAAAACAGTGAAATTACACCACTTTCTGATTCTGAAGATGATGATTCTGATGATATCAGGAAACCCTGTTGACAGCGCCACAGCCTAAACGGCTAAACCGATCGACCTGAAACTTTTACCACATATGCACTTTTGGCGTCTGATGATACCTTGCCTCTTGTGATTTTTTGTGCCGCCATTTTTAAACCGGAAGTGACGTCATAACTCAAAAACGTCTGGACCGATTAGAACGAAATTAGCGCCATTCGATTTAGATGGTCATCTATATGAAGTATCAATAAAAAAAATATTATTTTCTTATTTTCTAAACCGGAAGTGACGTCATAAATACGCAATATTTAACTTATTTCAACAAATTATACTTAAAATACGTACATAATTAACTTACATTGTAACATAGACAATACAATTTATATATTCAAGGTAGCAGTGTTCTCGGCCGCCATTCCTGAAACCGGAAGTGACGTCATATATCTAAAACGCCTGTAACGATTGCAACTGAACTAGCTCCTGCGTATTCATTCTGCTATTTATTTGAAAAATCAATTGTGAAAAATGAATAAATAAATTAATGGTACCGGAAATGGCGGCAGGAACCACTAAATGAAACCGGAAGTGACGTCATATATTACAAACGGCATGACCGATTTTACGGAAATATAGGGATTAGGAATTCAGATGGTCGTTCATGAAGGTATCAACTAGATAAAACTAGATTGTTTTCTTATTACCTATACCGGAATTCGGCCGCTTTTTCAAAACCGGAAGTGACGTCATGTATCGAAAACGGCTGGATCGATTATAACGAAACTTAGGCTATTCTTCTTGGATAATCATTTTCATCTTATACCAAACGCAACTTTTCATAGTAACCAAATCGGTTGAGGCGTATTTTTTTAAAGAAATTAGTCCCTGCTCGGACATGTGCTACAAGCTGTATGAATAAACTAACAAAAGAAGTGATATCCCAGAAAAAACACTCCGTGTAAAAATACCAGCCAAGTCTCTTTAACTATAAAAAAAAAATAGAAGAAATCTAAAAATTCAGCACTGAAAAGGAGTGATATCAAAAAAGGAGCCAAGTCAACGAATTTTCCAAATTTTAATCGTACCATTGAAATAAAAATATCAACCCCCGAGAAATACTTAAAAAAAGGACTTGGCGCATCGTTTTTTTAAAGACATTTTTCTATTCTTAAGCTTATGCCACTCACATACTACGTAGTTCAGAAATGCCTAGAAAAATTGGGACAAAACTTTCAAATTAAATATTGAACATTCTGTAAAATATTTTAAATTTAAATATAAGTACGCAAAGAAACATAGCATTGTCTTACAAGCAATAAATACAGAACAGTTGTGTTTGTGATTGGTAGGTACCTATAGTTTTGTGGGTACATCAACATACCTACTACAGCATTATACTTTGAACCTTCTCGCCGTGTAATTAATTGCTATTAATTAACATTTTATACCAAAAAAATTCATAAATTACATAACGTATTACTTTAGATAAAAATCTAGTCAGTAATTATTTGAGCAGCATGGCTCAGTGCACTAGTCACTTATACAAATCTCATTGACGGCCTTCTTGTAATGAGCGCTTTCGCTATTTCCCTCAGTCACGATATTGAGAAGTATGATTGATTAATATGACCCTAGAAATAGTGGCAATAACGAATAGACTAGGCCGCTTCCGTTTATTCGTTATTCGTTTATCCGTTTATTTCCTCTGAATATTGACAAAATACCAAAACTGCCAGTAGGTAAGAGTACTAGTTATATTAAAACGTAGTATGATTCGTCGATAATGAATGTGATATACTCAGGAAAATATACTTGTAGAGTTCTTCCTATACTTTTAGGATAGAAAAGTGTCTTTAAAAAAACGATGCGCCAAGTCCTTTTTTAAGTATTTCTCGGGGGTTGATATTTTTATTTCAATGGTACGATTAAAATTTGGAAAATTCGTTGACTTGGCTCCTTTTTTGATATCACTCCTTTTCAGTGCTGAATTTTTAGATTTCTTCTATTTTTTTTTTATAGTTAAAGAGACTTGGCTGGTATTTTTACACGGAGTGTTTTTTCTGGGATATTCTTTACCTGATAGTTCTGTATCATTAATTGGTTCAATGTCTGCAAATGACAAAGGTTTCGCAACCGCAAGTTCTAGTGATACTAATGCAAACAGCACTACATGTACTAACTGTGAATCTGATACTGAGATTGACGAATATGACATGCTTCATTAGATTTCTTAAGATTTGTTGATTATGGAATGTTTTATTAAGTTTCTTTCAGATTTTAAATTTAGATAACATTTTTATGTACACTCAACCAAACATAAAATGATCGTGATGAAAAGGTAGGGAAGCATCTCTTGTCTATTAATTTTCCGATTGCCTGTACAAACCGGTCAGACCTCTCACTCTAGTTGTTATCTCTCTCGGTGCTCGAGTAAAACAAGGGATGGGGGAGATATTGACGTCAAATAGAAACAGGTAATTTATCTATCCCATCAGCCTAGAAGGTCGAAGCTTCATTCGAATATTGCTCCTGGCTAACCCGATCGTGGTCTACCGAGATTTTGGCTCAAATTTTCTCAATAAGTTCAACCTATATTATGTTTCAGATTCATAATTTTAAAAGTGTATAATATGATCTTATGCTTTTCCTAATGTATAATTTCATTTGCAAACAATCCGATCTAAGTGCAGTTAATCAATGGAACAAAGTATACCTACGTCTATATAATGGATTGGGCTAAAATTACATAGGCTCTTTAAATTAATTTTATGAGAAAACGTAAATTTCAAAGTTACCCTATCATTGATTCATACAATATTAGTCTATACAAAAAAATTACAAATTGCCAATAGGACAGTTACGATTTATTTTTGAATTTATTTCAAACCTGACTTTAATATTCCTTTATTCATAACAAAAAATATGTAAATTTTCATTAATAAATATCAATTTGAAATTCCGTAAATATTATTCAGTATGTTGAAAATCAGTGTGATGTTATATTTATCAACCAACAATGATGTTGCCATGGCAACAATAAAACTAGGACAGCACATGACGTTAATTCTTTGTCCCGCAATAATGTGCACTGAAATAATATTCATATTGACGGAGGGAAATTTGGGCTATTGAGTATCCTGACAAAATTAATCTACGCCCACTATTTAGGGTATTCGTAAGTATGAATCAAAGGAAAATTTTAGTTGAAAAGTCTGCGCCCTTAATATAAAAGTGATGTTGTTACCATAAACTGCATGCATTGCATTTTATAAAACAATGTATGTAACAATGATCTTATCTTTGTTAAGTGTGCGTCGTTAAATAAACTCACCAGCCTTGTTGCCGTGTGTGCGTCATTAATATTCAGTCAAAGCATGATACATTATGTGTATTTATTTAGTGAGAGCAGAAAATTTAGTTTTGGACATAAGATTTAGCTCGTTTATTAATTACCTTTTTTAGTGAAGAAATATTGTGAGTAATTGAATGCGGTAACATTTTCTGATATTATTACCGTTCTAATGCATCTCAACTAATTGTTCTTGGAGAGCGGTAGTTCTTTACACCGGGGATGTTGCAGTTAGAGTCCACTTGATGGATGATAAAGGGTTACCGGCGGAAGGTGGGAAGGAGGCGATCGTGGCTTATCAAGCGAATAAAGCAAGCGTCTTTATCTGAAACTTATAGCTCGAATCTCTGATTTTTTGTCTGTTTGTTGTTCTTTATCTATTTCAGGTCAAACGGAATAACGGATTAGGCCAATTTATTCACAACACATTAATTACTATCCTGATTGAGGACTTGATGATTTCTAAAAGATTTGCATTAGTTTCATCTTAAATACCTCCAGACTCCAGAGTGTTTATCGTTTAAAGTGGAAATGCATTTCCATGGAGTCATTCAGACACAAGCAACTCGTTAAAGTCGAGTGTAAGAGGTTTGCGCACACAAGTGCAACGAGACATGGTGACAGCATCGTCACCGGTGATATGACAGTTCGTAGTGAGCATTCTCTACCTTCATTCCATTCTCCTCGGAGATCTCTAACCCTCATCAGTACGTTGTGTCTAATGTCCGTCTGTCCGACCGGGTAGCTCAATTGGTAGAGCTCTCGCCCGGCAAGTGAGAGGTCCCGGGCTCGAGCCCCGGTTCGATAGGATATTTTAACAACGCACATCCCTTCATAACAATCTGAATAATGGATAACGTTCATTTGTCGTTCGTGTTAATGCTTTTCATAATCTGTCTTATATTTTCTGTAAAGGGAGTTTCAGTTCGACTTCGAGGTGTTGCCCGTTTCGGTGCTCGATCATCAACGCGTTACGCTGGGCGTTTTCCTAGTTATTAGTGAAAATCATAGCATTGACTCTCGACTGAGGAACACCACGACGCACCTCAGTCAAGTAGGTCGGTCGCGGGAATCGAAGTCAGGACTTCCGGGAAACAAGCTTAGGGCGTTACTGCCTGAGCCAACTTGCTCCAGTAAAATTCAACTTGATGCATAAATTAGGCTTGGCGCTTAAAATGCAAGCTAAATGCTGCCATTTATTTAACTGCATCCCCTACAGTAGGTATCCATACAAAAAATTGTTAGGGAATATCCATCAATGTTAAAATAAGTTGGATTATAATTATTCAAAACAACAAGATGAATTTTGTCAGGATCTTCAATAGAAAATAATGTCCTTCATAAATATGAAATTTAATGTCAGTGAACATTATGGCGGGACAAAGACATTAATGTCATGTTCTGTCATAATTTTATTGTTGCTATAGCAACATCATTGTTGTTTGATAAATATTACATCACACTGATTTTCAACATAGTGTTAAAGTCCCTCAAAGATATTTACGTAAATTCAAATTGATATTTATTAATGAAAATTGTTATATTTTGAGTTATGAGTAAAGTAATATTAAAGTCGGTTTTGAAATTAATTCCAATAAAAAGGCGTAACTGTCATAATATTGGCAATAGGTAATTTTTTTTTGTATAGACAAAAGAAAAACTATAATGTGAGTGTTATTTTGAAATTTAGTTTTTCTCGTCAAATTAATTTAAAGTCAATGTAGGATGTAAACCCAATCATTTATATAGACCAGTGGTACTCAACCTTTTTGACTTGCGGGCTAATAATACGAATTTGCTTTTGTTGGCGGCCCGCATTTTTTAAAAAAAAAGTACAATAATGCTCACGTGTTCAGGTTGGTTCATCCATGCGCGTAGGAACTACTTTTATCTTGAGAGGGGGGGAGAGGGGTATTTCGACACCCGGAAGGGGGGTCTAAGGAGCGAAGCATGTAAATTTTAGCCCCGCAGGGCGTCATTTAAAAATTTTACAATTTAAAAGTGATTCAATTTGTGGTGCTCTAAAATGCCCGAACTGAATCAAACTACCCTCCAATTGTTGCCTCGCAAGTCGTTTTTTTTAGAATTTAAGCTATTTATAAGTGGTTCTGGGATGCACTTATTTTTGTATGGTAAATGGGGGGTCAGTCTGCTCGGGTTGGGGGGATAATCCCCCATCCCCCAACCCCCAACCCCTTCTTATGTGTCTGGTTAATTCAGTGTATTTTGTTTATTAGGGAACGAATTGAACAAAGTATCACACGCCAAAACAATACACTATTTCGGAATTGGTAAATGGCTTCATTTTCGTTTTAACAAGTATGAAGTTACATTTAAGAAGTTTTCGTCGCATTTACAGCCTGTTGCGTGGATCCTTACATGACAACTCTCAAAATTCCTCTCAAGTGCAAACAAGAAATTGTTAAAATCTTCTTCATATGGATATTTCATCCTGTTAGTTTATTTCTATGTAATGTTAACAGTTTCGATCAATATGTTTGGACCTTCTTCAGGACAAAACTAAACTTTAAAAAACCAAATCATATAAAATAATAAAACATTTCACATTTTTCAAATAATGTGTTCAATGAAACATTTTGTTATTTGTTATTTTTTTATATTATTTGCACAGTTGATTTTGATTGTGTGAATAAGTACGAGTAGGTATTGGAAACATCAACTGGGGGGCCACAAAAATTAGTTCCACGGGCCGCAGGTTGAGTGCCACTGATATAGACAGACGTATTCTTTGAGCTATGAATTGATTAACTGCACATACACCAGATTGTTTGCAAATGAAATTTAAAATAAGCAAAAGCAAAACATCATAATAAATATTTTTAAAATTATGAATCTGAAACATAATATAGATTGCACTTATTGAGAAAATGTGAGCCGAAATCTCGGTAGACCACGATCGGGTTAGCCAGGAGCAATATTCGAATGAAGATTCGACATGCTTAGGCTGATGCGATTGAGAAATTACCTGTTTCTATTTGACGTCAATATCTCCCCCATCCCTTGTTATTACTCGAGCACAGAGAGAGATAGCAGCTAGAGTGAGAGGTCTGACCGGTTTGTACAGGCAATCGGAAAATTAATAGACAAGAGATGATACTCTAACTTTTCATCACGATCACTTTATGTTTGGCTGAGTGTACCTTAATCAATGCATTGTGATTTGTTCGGTTTTCCGTCTAGATTGTAAGTATAAACTGTGTAAACTGCATAAACTGTATCGTTTACCCAGTGTGTAATGATGCAGGCCATACGATCTAGTGGAGCGGTCGCTCCACGCCAGCCAAGTCGTACGGCGCGCACACTCTCATATAAAGGCTGGAGCAAACACACTTTTACTGTAAGCATCAAAGTGGCATTTTCGGCCTACTGGATCTTAAAATTGGGAAATCTCACATTGTTGCGATATATCTTAATTTCGAGCTATGGCCCACCCTACAACATATACCAAATTTGGGAACAATAGGTTACGCCCTTTGCACGCTAGAGGGCCGTGAAAACAGTGTTTTAGGGCGGTTTTCATAATAATAATAATAATCTCAGTAGTAGGCCACAGCCTAAACGGCTGAACCGATTGATCTCACATTTTTACCACGTGTGCACTTTTGGCGTCTGATTTAACCTTCATCCCATGATTTTTTTGTGCCGCCATTTTGAAACCGGAAGTGACGTCATATCTCAACAACGGCTGGACCGATTGGAACGAAAATAGCGCCAAACGATTCGGACGGTCATCTTTATGGATTATCAATAGCAACAGTCTAAAATTTATGTTAACGAAACCGGAAATGACGTCATGAAATTTAATTCATCGATTGGCATTTCGGCAACAAATTTGATCCAATTATTTTGATATTTATGTAACGTATTTTCTTTTGTGATTTTATTTGACTTGATATAAAACCAACCGGAAGCCGCCATTTTGAAACCAGAAATGACATCATATCCTTATAACGTCTTAATAGATTTAAACGAAACCAGCGCTAAACAATTTAGACGGTCAACTTTATGTATTATCATCAATAATATTTGCAGTTTCCCATACTGAAACCGGAAATGACGTCACACATTTAAAAAATCGCGCAAATTTACATTTTGATGCAATAAATATACTATTTGAGACTGCTTATAATAAAATGTAATCATGTTTAAATTATAATTCAATAGGTCAGTGATTTCAGCAGCCATTTTGAAACCGGAAGAAACGTAATATCTCGAAAACTGGTTGACAGATCGGTATGAAACTAGTGCCAAACGATTCGGAAGGCCATCTCTATGGAATAGGTACAGTCAAACTAGAATTTTCCTATTTATGAGGCCGGAAATGACGTCATTCAAATTTATAAATCATTATAATCCCCTCCTATACAATAAATACATATTCAGAAAGCTAAAAATGATAAACTTATAAATTCTATGTGGCAGTGCAGAAAGTTCAGCGGCCATTTTGAAAACCGACGTGTTGCCATATCTCGGAACTGGGTTGACCGATTGGAATGAAACCTTTGTTTTTTTCATGAGAATAACCAAATTGACCAATGTAGATATGACCAAACTACGACGTCATAAAACAAAAGTCAATGTTTGGTCACAACCAAAGAGCTTGTATACACAACAAATTGAACACATGATATTATTAGAATAATGTTGAATTCGTACAGAATTTAACAGTTTTACAATCAACAAATTGCCGTTAATAATAGTATTGCTTTAAGCTATCTACTTGAATATTGTTCAGTCTTAATTAACTTCTCATAAGAGAGGAAGGGCCTTTTTAAGTTGACGAAACTATCCAGTGACAGACGCCATTAAAAAGTAAAACGCTTATGGCAACATACCTGGCAAAATATAATTTGTTTCGTTGTAGCATCTGTAATAATTGTCCAGCAAATCATCAAACATGATTTATATGATTTAAATATATTGATTGTACTATTTCAAGTGATAAATTAAACTAGATTAAACACGTGTGAGCTATTTCTTTGATCTTTCTAAATTTCATTTGTTTGAATGAAAAATGGTTTTTTCTAACAACCCTGGAGTTACCATGGTAATACTTTTGGCTTTCATAAGGCAACGCCCACCTACATTGGTCAATTGTAAAGGGTAATTTTTTTTTAAAGGATTTAGTAATTGTTCATGTGATATGTGTCACACGTAAGTTGTAAGAATAAACTAAAAAAAGTAGTGATATCCCCATAAAAAACACTCCGTGTAAAAATGCCAGCCAAGTCTCTTCAACTTAAAAAAAATAATGAAATCTAAAAATTCTGCACTGAAAAGTAGTGATATCAAAAAATTTGCCAAGTCAAAACTTTATTTGAAAATCAAAAAATACTTGGCGCATCGTTTTTTTTAGGGCATTATAGGTATACTATGTATATGTTTATTTCATGTATAATTTATAATTGGCTTATACTTCCAAGCTATTTATGTACACGATGCGCCAAGTATTTTTTGATTTTCAAATAAAGTTGCCGGGCATTTGCTCATGAAAATCCAGCAACCAAGGGTCATACAGACAAATCGTTTACAACGACAGGGTTTAGATGCTGGGAGAATGGAACTCACTGTTTTAAAACACATCAAAACAGTAAATGTCATGTGGACATACACTCTGGCCTGGGACGAGTTTAAGAAGGGCAAGCCAATAGACTGTATATTGGACGCACAAAATCGTTCAGCTTTTAAAGAAAGAGAAGCAGCTAAGCAGAGAAACAGACAAATTCTAACACGTCTTATTGACATCACTTTGGGACTAGCAAAAGTGGGGAGACCCATTTAGGGGACATGTTAGACTTCAAGCAGTGTCGAGAAAGGCCTTTTTCTAGAAATGGTAGATAATAGCTACATATGATTAATTATTAAAGAATCATATTGACAATGCACCTCGAAATGCCGCGTACTTGAGTAATCGAATACAAAACGATTTAATCCAAGCCATTCACAACGTCTTGATTGGCGAACTTCGGGAGAAATTGAATGGCCATAACCAGTGTCTCATGGCAGACGAGACCAGTGATACTGGACACCATGAACAGATGGCCGTATCTAGGCTCTCTAGCCGTAGTTGTTCGATACTTTGATACAACAGTAAATAAAGCTGTGGAGGTCTATGTCACTATGAAACGCATTACAACAGTTAATGCCGAATCAATTTTCAACACATTGGACAGTGTCCGTGAGAGTTTGAAAATCGATTGGAGTTCGGTTACAGCGGTGTGCTTTGATGGTGCGGCAACCATGTCTGGCCACAAGTCAGGTGTTCAAAAGCGGTTCAAGCAAGAAAAAAAAGAAGATTGTGTATGTTCACTGCTATGCACACTGTCTTAATCTTGTCTTAGTCGAATAGCATGATCTTTGGTTTCCTTGGAATAATTCAGTTTGTGTACAACTTTATCGAAGGAAGCCCTGTAAGACATGCCATCCTGGAAAAGGTCGTGCAGGAGGCTGGGACAGTGTTGCGCATCCTAAAATCACTGTCAACAACGCGGTGGGCTTGTAGAGCCGAAGCCGTCTCGGCCGTTAAGCGGAACTATACGTCGATTTTAACGGCGATAGATGAAACAACCAAACATTCGGATGTGAAAATTAAAGCAAAATCTCTTCTCATTCAACTGAAATCTTTTGATTCCATTCTATGTATGCATATAATGCAACCTGTCTTAGAAATGATCTTGAAAGTTCATTTGGTTTTTTGTTTGTTGCTCATTGTTGAATGTTTGATATTTCACAGGTGGCAAAAGCAGAGGAGGCGTCGTTGGACCACCGAATACAGGCTGAGATAAAAGCGAGACCGATAGCATCTAGCACGTCCAATTCTAGGTGAGTTTTGAAGGAGCTTCCTGGCAGGTTATTTAAAGATTGTAATATTTTGCTTTATATTGTAATATCTATTATAGTATTGTAATAGTATCTCATAGTATCATATTATCTCATGTAATAAATCTCATAGTATTGTAATGAAATCTGTCTGTGTCCCATCATTTTTTTTTTCCGTAAATAATTTGTAGGTACACTTGACAATCATAAAACGGTATTTGAAAGAAAGAAATTGTCTGAAAAAAATGTGATGGCATCTTCCGATGAAGTCTATGCTAACTCGTCATCTTCCTCTAGTAGGTGATATCTGATTTCATTAATAACAACGGTGTTTTACAATGTCAGTGATCCAAACCCCTTTCAAGAAAAATTGGATCTAACTAATTTTTATTAAAGCCATTTCATGCAATTTTGTCTTTAAAAGAATATTTGAGATTGGTATAAAATATTAAAATTTAATAATTTTTCAGCTTCACAACCATTACCTACTAGCGTGTTACACTGTTGTCAAGATGACAATGTCATAAATAATATACAATGATTTTCTATAGTACCTACCTACCAATATATTGTCAATCTAATTGTTGGAATACTTTTTCAAGTACAAACTCGTCGCTAGGGAATAGAATTGTGACTCCTTTTTTGTTCGAAAGCTCTTTATTTGTGTTCTTACTGTTATTTCATTGTATTTGTGTATGTTGTTAATAGCGTGAACTATTTTAAATGATGGCCTCCGAACCAGGTAAGAAGACAACGGTTATATCTACTATTAGACCAAATGAGCTAAACGTTGGTCAAATCCACAGGCTACAGATTTTTCTTATTGCTTATTGCTGTTGCTTATTGCAACCTTTTTCAAAGGTATTCCAAAATCGAATCATTATCAACTATATTTTACTTAAATTCTAACATTTCCCTGCGGGAACATTGGGGATTTAGTCAATTGCATTTTGTCTAAAGTTTCCCAAAGAATATTGCATATCAGTATCGCACATTTCATTTTAAATTTCTTTGAAAATGATGCCAAAATAGCATCGAAATCGATTATTTTGTATCAATACTTAAGGTATATTTTTTGACGAAGTTTCTTTGCTAAAAGCGTTAATAAAACTTTGACAAGCAGCATTGTTTGCACTTGGTGTTGAACCATGACGCAATTTTAGCTCCTAATTTTAGATGCTCACATTTATTGGTTGTTAACAAAATAATACTATAGGTAACGATGATTTTAACTTCACCCAAGTCCCATCAGCTGTCACTGTCACACTCACGTGTCAAAATTTGCGCGCGTTTCAGTCTTGCTCGTGACGTCAATAGGGAAGTGAAGTGAAGTTTAGATTTCAGAATAATAAATATTTTATGGAAGTTGAGATGTTGTTGAAGACAGATGTGGTATTACTTTAGATGACGTCACACGCCGAGTCGGGCCGTATAGATAATGTTAGCCAGAACCTGTTCTATGCATCCCGTAACACAGGGAACACGGCGTGTGACGTACATCTTGTTTTTGCAGAGGAGTGAAATGTCGAAAACTAATACATTAATCATGGGAAATATATGAATTAAAAAATATAATAAACATTCACATTGCTCTTTCAGGCTATTCTGTATATAAACAATAATCTCAACATTCACCTGTTGGCTATTCCCCATTGTGGTGGGGGTAAATTTTATAGTTCCGAATAGGTATGGAATATATAATATTTAATTTAACATTTGTTTGCAGTTCACATAAATTTTCAACTTACCACAAATGTGCCTCCAATCATTGCCAACAAAATGGCTACCTATCTTGGTTTTTGAACAGACATTCATTTACCGAATAAAATTTCTCTCGACCAATAAATCCTCCATATAAATCTCAATTTTTTAATGAAAAATATGAAAAAACTACAATTGTGCATAGTATGCTGCAGATATGAAACTTTGCAGGTGTACAGAACTAATGCAATAATTCATAAAAATGCACATTGAAGCTTGGGACTCTCTCATGGTCTATGTGGGCTAGTGCCGTAGTTAGTTCTAGTCAGGGTTGGGCAAATACTCTGAAAAAGTATTTGAAATACAAGTACCTATCAAAATACTCTCACAAAAGTATTTAAAATACAAGTATCCAAACACTTTCAAAAAACTGCTCAAAATACAAGTTGAAATACTTGTATTCCAAATACTGGCCAACCCTGCAGGTTCTAGCATAATTCTGTATGTAGTATGACTATTGTGTATGTTTCAGAGCCAGGTCCATCTAACACGAGTACGAAAGTTGCAGCTGCCATCCTAACACTACGAGAGCTTTTCATGGAATGCGGCGAAGACCTTCACGTCGACATTGCAATAGCTATCTCCCGTGGTCAATTAAATGTGAAGACAAACGTACAAGATTGTGAAGAAGGGAACACCAAAGATCATTGGAGGTACTTAGATCCCAGTCCAACTAGAATGAACTTGTTGAGTCGCCACGAGATCGAAACCGAGGCTGACAAGAATGAAATGATGACGCGGTCCACAGATTATCAAAGTGAGAACTTGCCTGGAAGTTCTCAGAAAGATCCTGATTTGAACTCAAGTAAATCACCGGAGAAGACTTCGAAGCAACGGGTCTCGAAGCATAAGAAACGTGATAAAGAAGGGGTACGTATTAATATGTATTATGTATCATCATAAAAATTACTCCGTGTAAAAATACCAGCCAAGTCTCTTCAACTATAAACAAATATGAGAAATCTAAATCAGCACTGAAAGTAGTGATATCAAAAAATGGGACAAGTCAACACTTAATTTTAAAAACCAAATATACGATACTTCGCGCATCGTGATGTAGATAGTTTAGAAGTATAGGCCAGATGTGAAATATACATAAAATCTACCTAATGGCCTAATACCCATGTATATTTTTGTTTTCAATTTAAGTAAGTTTTGACTTCGCCCATTTTTTGATATCAATACCTGCATTTTTAAATTTCTTTTCTTTTATTTTTAGTTGAAGAGACTTGGGTGGTATTTGCACGGAGAGCTTTTTATGGGTTACGATGTCTTGAACTTCTGCCATGATTACAGGATGATGGTAAATCATTTGATGTTATACTGAAGATTCAGTCGCGAATCGAAACGCAAATCTCGGAACTGGTAGCAATTACTAAAGACTACGAGATTGAATTGGAGGTGAGTGATTTAAGGATGAACCATCGCTTTGAATGACTATCTAGTGGAGCGGTCGCTCCACCCAGCCAAGTCGTACAGTACACTCACACTCACTCAAAACACCGTTACTGCCTAATAAACTAAGGAGCAGACCAAACACTTTTACTGTAAGCAACAACATGGCATTTTCGGCCTACTGGATCTTAAAATCCGAAAATATCACATTATTGCAAAATATCTTAATTTCGAGCTATGACCTACCCCACCCCATATACCAAATTAGGTAACAACAGATTATGCCATTTGCGAGCTAGAAGGCCGTGAAAACAGTGAAATTACACCCCTTTTAAAACCTATCTGATTATATCACGAAACGTCGCTGTCACCGCCACAGCCTAAACGGCTAAACCGATCGACCTGAAAATTTTACCACATGTGCACTTTTGGCGTCTGATGATACCTTGCCCTTACAATTTTTTTGTGCCGCCATTTTGAAACCGGAAGTGACGTCATATCTCAAAAACGGATGGACCGATCGAGACGAAACTAGCGCCAAACGATTCGGACGGTCATCTATATAAAATATCAATAGTCTAAATAGAAATGTACTATTACCGAAACCGGAAATGATGTCATAAAAATGAAAAATCAGACTAAAATCATCTTTTATAACAATATGTTCAGAAGGCTTTTTATGTTATAACATTTATAAATACATATTTTAGGTGGCACTGACGCCAGCCGCCATTTTGAAAACCGGAAGTGATGCCATAACTCGAGAACGGCTGGACCAATTGGAACCAAACTATCGCTATTCTTCATAGCATATTATTTATAGCATTTACATAGCAACAAGCACAACTTTTCTTAGCAACCAAATCACAAAGGCGTAATTTTTTAAAGGAATAATAGTCTTTGGTGCCACAATATAATGTTACAAGCTGTAAGAATAAACTGAAAAAAGGAGTGATATCCCCATTAAAAACACTCCGTGTAAAAATACCAGCCAAGTCTCTTCAACTAAAAAAAAATAGAAGAAATCTAAAAATTCAGCACTGAAAAGTAGTGATATCAAAAAATTGGCCAAGTCAAAACTTTTCAAAAAATACTTGGCGCATCGTTTTTTTAGGACATGAGTACATTTCATTTCCTGCCTACTTCTATACTATTTATATGCACGATGCGCCAAGTATTTTTTGAAAAGTTTTGACTTGGCCAATTTTTTGATATCACTACTTTTCAGTGCTGAATTTTTAGATTTCTTCTATTTTTTTTTAGTTGAAGAGACTTGGCTGGTATTTTTACACGGAGTGTTTTTAATGGGGTAATATCTACACCATCGGAAATGGTAATATTTTGAGGCAATGTTGCAAACCTAACAATATTGTACTTTTTGATGTAGAAATTAATACTTTATGATAACAGTGACCTGATTTCAATAATGAAATGAATATGTTTCCACAGGGAACATGGAGCCCCGCAGTTAAGAGGAGGCTCCCGGATGGAGACGAGGGACCGACTCGCGCGCTCGAACGTCTGAGACGTCAGCTCGGGATAACGGACGCGCCTGCCGAGCCAGCCCTGCCGGTATGTCATGCATAGATGCGCCAATATTCGTAACAAATGTTTGGGTATAAAGAAAATCACACGTGAAGGAAAATAAGAGTTTGTGGCGAACGAAGCATCCAAAAAATGATCCTCAAAGTCTAGCGTTTTTTTTTCTTATGATTACCGGATATAATTTTTGATTGCATATTAATTCCTTCGAACTCCCTACTTGTGTCCTAACATTTCTGGAACATATCGGAGTTCGAACAATTATTAATACTTGACTGATTAGTGATTTTACAATGTGTAAAATTTTAGATAATGTTGGTCTTGATCACCATGCAAAATTTGTACTCAATCGGAACATTTTGATTGTCGACCAATCAGAAGATATTATTTAAACTACCAATTGGAGAATTTGGCCTTCGTACTGCATCCGATTTGATATGCGCTAGCTCAAAAATGCTTTCATTTTACTGTAAATTGTGGACTGTTTGGCTGCTCTACAGGCCTTGGAGCATCCTGCACTCTTGTCTATAAAACTCCAAAACGAGAGCTGCAGAAGAGATATTTTAGGAAATATTCTGATATTGACCTTGAGAAAGTAAAAGAAGAAATTGATCTCTTTACTTGGGAAGATGTTGCTGAGGAAGATGACATAAACGTTATGATTAAGAAATTGAACGATCAACTTCTCCACATTGAAAACAAATTTGCACCTTTAAGGCATCTTAAAACGACAAAATCTCCATGTCCATGGTTTTCAGAGAGATTAAAGGGTATGTCTAAACTGATGTTAAAAGCTCACAACAGTTTTAAGAAGTCACCCTCTGCAGAAAAGTGGCAATACTATTGTCAACTCAGAAACCATATAACATTGCTAGTTAAAAGGGAAAAAAGGGATTTTATGGAAAAAGAATTGAAAGCAATTGAAGGTAATCCTAAGGTTTTCTGGTCAAATCTTCATAAATGGGGAATTACCTATAATCCGAAAATGCTTAAATCCCAATTACCAGAAGAGTAAGCACATGCCAACCAGCTGAACGAGTATTATATAAACTCAGTTGCTAACCTTCCAATTGACAATTCTATAATTGAATACTATATGAACAACACTCATTCAGCTGTAGCAGAAGATAATATGTTTCAGTTAACACCAATAGATGAAAACATAATTAATATACAATTTGAGAAGAATTAAAACAAAAGCGTTGGGTAATGATGAAATAAGTGTAAACACTATCATGCTCAGTTCTTCACCACAATGTGGTAGTGTGATACTAAAAATCTTCAACCAGTCTCTATCTACTGGCATATTTCCACTGATATGGAAAGAAGGTTTAATAACTCCAATAGTTATTATATCAATAGGTATATCAATATATCAATTATAAAAATTATATTATAATATAAAATTATATATAATATATATATAAATATATATATATATATAAAATATAAATATATATATATATATATATAAATATATATAAATATAAATAATAATATTAATATATAATATATAATATAATATATAATAATAATATATAAATAATTTTTTATAATAATAAAAAAAAAATATATAAATAAATATATAATATAAAATTATATTATAAAAATTAAAATTATATCAATAGGTATATCAATAGGTGATATGTGTGTCACCTACAGAGTTCAAAGATCTTCGGCCCATTACAATTCTCCCTGTGTTGTCTAAAGTGCTTGAAAAAGTAGTCTGCAAACAACTGACCACTTACATAGAACAATTACATTTACTTCCTCAAACGCAATCCGGATTCAGGAAGAATAGAGGCACTGAATCAGCTTTACTTGACATCACAGATGATGCTATCAGAGGAATTGACAATAAACAGGTGACTAGTTTAGTCCTGTTGGATTTCTCTAAGGCTTTCGACACAGTCAATCATGAACTTCTTTTGGCTAAGCTATCTTATCTCGGAATTAGTGAAAACTCATTAAAATGGTTTGGAAGTTACCTAATCGGTCGCCAACAACGAGTCAAGTTATCCGCAGAAAATATTTCTTGTCCACTTCAAATACAAACTGGTGTACCCCAGGCTCAAGCATTGCACCGATACTCTTCATCATTTATACTGCGGACATCGGAGACTGCATTAAAAATTGCAGAATACATAGTTATGCTGACGATACTCAGCTTTTGTACACCTTTGACCCCAAGGACTTCGACGATGCACAGGAAAAAATGAATGAGGATCTAAGTAGCATTGCATCGTGGTGCAATAGTAGAGGCTTGATGCTTAATCCTCATAAGTCGGTTGCAATGATTTAAGGTACCAATCAACAGAGAACAAAAGTTATCAATAGTACATTTCAATTGACCATCAATGGTTGTATTATACCAATGTCGAACTCAGCAAAAAACCTTGGACTCACATTAGACAGCCACTTGAACTTTTCTGACCATGTGAACAGAATGTGTGGGAAAGCTTATGGCAAATTGAAAACACTCCAGAGAGTAAAGCAGATTTTGCCGAGTGGGACTAAATCCAGATTGGCAGATGCACTCGTCCTATCTCAGCTGAACTATGGGGATGTTATATATGGTTCTTGTATATCCAACCAAGATAGTAATAAAGTACAAAAAGTGCAGAATGCCTGTGTCAGATTTGCTTTAAATGTACAGTTGAGACAACGTATTACCCCATTTCTGAGAAAGCTAAACTGGCTTGATATGAAATCCCGACGATTATTGCATTTAAGTTGCGTTACGCACAAAATTCTCTCCACTGGACAGCCAGAATACCTCGAGAAGAAACTCATTTAACGGAAGGACTGCCATAAACGGACAATAAGAAATTTGAATCAGCTCAACATCCACGCTCATCACAGTCAGAAATTTAAATCATCTTTTACTTACACTGCCGCTTCAACATACAATAAAATATCAGAAAAATTCCAAGAACCTAATTTGCCATCGTTTAAACACAACCTAAAGAATTTTCTACTTCAAGATAATTAATAACATCAAAATAGCCACACCGCAGAAGAAATACAAGTACACCTACGACTTTAAATATTATGCTTTTATTATGTATTAGTAATTTTCTATCTATCCGTTATAATATTTAGATTTAGTTAAGATTTAGATACTAGTTGGTTACATGGAAGATCAACAGACACAATAGTGTATTTCCTGTTGAATGTTCGCCATTTTGTATATCATGCAAATAAAGATAATTGAATTGAATTGAATTGAATAGATGCTTCAGGCAGGGATGAAAAGAAAATGTAGAATACATTTTATATTTCAAGATTATGGAATAAATTTACTTTAAATGACACAAACTTTTGGAAATATAACGACGGATTAGACAAAAAATTGTCAAAAATAGATCAATTGTTGTTAAAAATGGCCATGCAAAGTTTTAAGTTGATCGGTAAAATCGGTTCTAGTTTAAATTCCAAAAATCATAGAAAAGAGGGTTTCAAATTTTATTTGGGAGGATTTGGCTGAAACTTTGTAAGATTGAGGTCAATGTTGGTTGCAACGACTTTGCTAAATTTCTAAATTACACTTTTTTATGAAAGTTGAGATGTTGTTGAACATAGATGTGGTATTATTTTTGTTGCGGGACGAATAGTTTCAAGGAACTTAGTTACAAAATTTGATAGATTTCTTATTAATTTTAAAAGAGGAAAATTGACAAAGACGTCACTATTTGCTATAATTGTCATGACAACGAAGGAATCACAATGGAAACACATTGTTGAAGACTTGGAAATTACTTAACATGTCTAGTTTTAGTTGTTGCATGCCGTTTTCTCGCCAAAATGTCGCATGTTATTTGATTTGATTGTTATGACTGAACATTTTAAATTTCACGGTGAATAGTGTTTGTATATGTGTTGCTATTTACAGATTTAAAAAAAATTTCATCCGACTTTCATTGTATTTTTATTGAAACATATAAACACAAATAAACAAATAAACATTTATTTCCTGAAAATTCCCCTCAACAAATAAATCACACTAAGTGCATTGATTTTACAGCCAAAACGCCCACGCACATATCTGGGGCATCGGCCAGTGGACATGGCGGAGGCACCAGTCCCTCCGCCAGCGGATCAACCTCCACTACGCGCACCCGTGCCACGACCCGAACCCGTGCCACGATCCGCACCCGTGCGACGACGCGCACCCGTGCGACGACGCGTACCCGTGCCACGACGCGCACCCGTGCCACGACTCGCACCCGTGCCACGATCCGCACCCGTGCGACGACGCGCACCCGTGCCACGACTCGCACCCGTGCCACGACTCGCACCCGTGCCACGACTCGCACCCGTGCCACGATCCGCACCCGTGCGACGACGCGCACCCGTGCCACGACCCGCACCCGTGCCACGACGCGCACTTGTGCCACGACCCGCACCCGTGCCACGACTCGCACCCGTGCCACGACCCGCACCCGTGCCACGACCCGCACCCGTGCCACGACGCGCACCCGAGCCACGATCCGCACCCGTGCCACGACGCGCACCCGTGCCATGGCCCGCACCCGTGCCACGACGCGCACACCCGTGCCACGACCCGCACCCGTGCCAAGACACGAACCCGTGCCACAGCCGTGCCTTTAAATAAAATTGGGTTGCATTAAAGAACTAGTGCAGAACACTTTCTTGGACATGATGATTAAATGAGAGGAGATGAATGATACAGTGAGGTCTCTAAGCTATGAAATGCTGCTCCAGGCTCGAGATTAAGAATCGCATCATTTAGAGCAAGAAGAAATGCCGAATTCCGCACTGAGAGAATTCGAGAAAAAGCTGCAACTTATGAATAGACAAATAAATTTAATATCTGGCTACAATTTAGTGTCAATAGAGTCAATACCCAACATGTAACCACACCCAGTCAACACCTGCTCAACACCAGTATAACATATTTAATGTCCTTAGAGAAAGATTATACCAAATAGGTGGTGGTTTGCCGGCCATTGCAGCGGCAACTTTCTGGCAACTGGGAAGTGTGCCAGAAGTCACCGACGAATAAGCAGAGACACCTAGAGAGCAAGATACTAAGCTCACTTTTTCTCCTCAGTCAGATGTCAGTTGATCATTATCATATGAAGAACTGTTGATTAGTTACAGATCCAAGCATAAAGTAAATAAAACTCGGAAACTCTTGGAAAAAGAAATGCAACAACAGAACCTAAACCAAAAATCACAATATCAAACATCACGGCGATCAAAGGGACATCTTCAGCAAACATCTAGCGCATTACTCTCTTGCAGATTTAGATTAGTTTGGTTTAATGGCGCGTCAACGACGAGGTTATATTGCGCACATTAATTGATATATTTAACTTTGTTGATCATTATTGGAGGGCAAGGGGAGGGGGTCGACCTAACGGGCCCGATCCGGGAGAGTCCAGCACTGGTGGGAAGGCCAGGCCGGAATGGGGACGGACCGGGGGGCTTATTTACCTTTGCAATACGGATTCGGCACCCGTGCTTTTTTCTCTTCTGTGATTGGCTGTTTAATATTAATGCTCGGAAGAGATGCGCGCTGCACTGACTATACTGCTGACTGCTTACCTCGAAGTTTTTCTCCGCCGTCATGTACCTTTACACACTACGCTGTCTTTCACTACGAAATCACTAATTAAGCGCCTTCAGCGTGAAGGATTTCAGTGTCAAGAAGATGCAGGTAGTAATAATGTGCGGAGAATCATTCGTGCTAATTTGTCTTGTTTGGAAAACTGCAAGGAGTTTATTCGAGCAGTGGGCAAAATAACATGCACCAAGTGGAATATTCAAAGACTTCGCACGAAATCGCCTGCCAGGTGGGTTCTTCATTCTTGAATTATGTTGCGACTATTGATTAAGAAATTATCTTCAAGACGCAATATTAAACCTCATGTGTCAACCTAAATTGGGCCTAAAATGATGACAGCTGGTTTTTGTTTTATTTTTCTTATTAAAACGAAATCAGCGTCTAGGTATTTCACTGACACAACACTTGTTATCTTGTACGCATTTCACATACCTACCTAAAGCTATAGAATACGTACAAAATCTGAAATTATTCTTATTATTCTGAGCAAGAAATTAAAAATCCACCGCTGACCGCTGATCCATGATTTTTTTATACCTAGGTAATACCAAAAAAAAATCCAGAAACATAATAATAAAAACTAACAAAACTATAAAGTGTAGGTTACTGTAATCAAAGTATGAATCATATCAATATTCACAACGTATTTAATTTCCAATTTCATTGATTGACTGAATCAAGGGCTAATAGCTTCCGATAGAATTGAAATTTTGCGTGGTCACTGGGAATGTAATTTGATTAATGTTACAGTATTTGGTAGAAGTTACAAATAAATGATGTCGTGGACGTTTTCGGAACCATCGAGTGATAGCAAGGCAGTGTGACGGCTTGTTCCGATGAAAACAAGCCGTCACCACTGCCTTGCTACAAATAAATATCAAAATTATATGTAAGTGTATGCAGAATAAACAGAGACTTCTTAAAATTGGCAGTAGTTTGCAAGGAAATATTCATTAATTTTTGGGGAAGTCATAAAGAGTATATATTTTCATGATTTATTTTATTTGGTATTAATTATCTTTCCAGGGTATTCTTACTGAATAATATAGTCCTAATGCAAATTTGTGTTTCTAATATTTTAAAAATATTTTGTATGTGTCACCTCAGGCCATTCTAATAACATTTTGAATATTCCAATGTGCGTATTTCATTAAAGTTGAACAGTTTGTCGGATAAACTTCAAACTTTGGATCGTCATTGAGACCAACATTTTAGAAATGTTTGACAACTTTTATTCAAATTTGTCGAGAAATTCAAGAGTTATTGACAGTTACCTTCATGCTTGTTTTGAATAAGTAAATGTAGAGTGTCAAGCCAGGACGATACTTAGACCACCGCCCTGTGCATCATATTGTATGGTTTGTCGTAAAGAATGTCGCGTTTTCCTAGTTACAATTCAAATAATTTTTTCTTGAAACGGTCGCCCCCCTGTCATGTGAAACCTGTGACCAACGTTTTTTTGTAACTGTGCACAACCAAATCAGAATTTTCCATTTTCAGTTTTTAGAAATCAATATGCAAGAGTTTGATAAAATATGTGTGTTTCAGAGAAGCAAAAATTTTGCTTCATCGGAAGCATTGTCTGACCAGAAACACGAAAGGAAGAAAACTAAAAAGACATTCTTGTGTTTAATAGATGTAAAATTATTGATTGATTGATTCGTGTATTTGCATACGTCAAATGGTTTTCATTGATTTGTAAATTCTACTCGAAGAAGAAATATATTTCAATTTAATATTAAGCTATATAGGTAAATAGTGTGCATATTATATTTTGAAGCAATTCAAATATTAATACGCGGATTTTTTCATTATGTAAATAGATTTAAAATTTGGTCAAGATCATGCCATATAATTTTGAGTATACCGTTTCTTTAAATATACCGAATAAAATAATGTGATTGCATTTCCAAAATAATTATTGATGTTAGATTCAACCTGCCTCCCGAATGATCAATGTTAGTCCCTTTTATCGATCATAATATTGTCCTGATAATGTGATAAAATTTTATGAAATCGTTGAATTCGCTCCATTATAACATAGCCAGTAATACCTTACACTTCAATATATTGATACCTACTATTTTGGAAAATGTTTAAGATGTTTCAATTATATCAAATTCGTTTTAAAAACCATTAAAATTTTCTACTAAGTTTATTCATTTATCTTAGCATTTACCTATACATAATATAACTATCTACTAGCCAGGTTTATTACATCTCATTTCAATTTGTAAATATTGGCGGCTAATGGGAGGAGTCAGAATGAGCCAATCACAACAAAAGGTGCCGAATCCGTATTGCAAAGGTAAATAAGCGACCGGGGGGTGTGAGGATTCGGGCCGGCTGAACCCGATTTCAGGGGGATCACCATCTCGAGGGGGGAGGCCGGCCCGAGGGGAGCGCAAATTCAAGGGAGGGCATGGTTAGGCCGACCCTGGCTGCTCTTGGTCTGGGCCTCACCACTGATTTGTCCGGGATGGGTAACCTTACACATGAGCATATGCTCGCCGGCGTAGCTGCAATGGATCATGCATACAAATGCCTCATACGACCAACTTCTGAGTATTGCTCTGGCGTTTGGAACCCGTTGCCCAACACAAACCCAACCACCGCGATAAGGTAGCAGCCGTCGGTGGGGACGCGATAACGGTTTGTGGGTATTTAATCGTGTAGCATGAGCTTTTACCATATGGCTTGATCTTTTAGCCTACGTCACAGATGGCGCATTATTTAAAAATTATTATTTCAATTATTTTGAGCCAATTAGACATTGCAACTAGTATATATTAGTATTAGTGGTAGGTAATAAAACAATTTTAATATAGTTTAAGTTCATTTTATAGACGAAATATTTTATTAACGGATTATTTGAAATGTTGGCGGTCTTTCACTACTTGTTTTCTACCAATGTTTAAGACGGCGGCGGACGGAATGACAGGTCCGATATTAAACATTGTTTTAAATCATTTTGGAGGTTTTGGGTGGCTTTGAGTAAGTGATTTGAGGAAAAGGATACAATAGGTAAGTACGATAGGTAAGCGATCTTTCAGTTGTTATTATCACTCAAACATAAATTAACACCAAAACGTGTGTTGCCAAACAGCATTAGCTACACGGTCGCATAAGGAAAAAGCCCCCATCGTTCACAAAGAGATGCGAACAAATTCCTCCGCCATCTAAATTATATCGACAACAGAACCGTTTTGTTAAAAAATATCGCACAAGTCATCATGTCGTACGAAGTCTACAGAAAAGTATGCTCGAAATGTTTACTCGAAACTGACCAAGATCCAGACGACTTCATTGATGCATACAAAATGTGGGGTGACGAGGTCGACAAATGCACAAATTACATTCAAAACATCGCTATGCTATTGCAAGCGTATGTATACAGCATAAAACAACTTCAAGTAACAGCAATGCTACTTAATCGGGAATCGTTCACCTCTTCCCGTTCTTGACCTACATGCGACTGGATCGGTGGTACGAAAGATGAAAGGGAATAAGAAAATTGTGTTATACCACGAAGGCATTTCAGAAGTCGACGGCAGAATATTTCCTATAAAGGACTCCAATATAATATATTGGAGTCCGTGACTACCCAATACGACGCACCCTCTATTAGAAAGTAGCAGATTAGTAACAAACATAATGCGGAAATAAACAAGAAAAGTTTGCCTCTCTCTTTTCCAGCGTTGTAACAGATTTCACCTTTGCCACCAACAACGTATTCTGTAAAGACTCGAATCGCAGGACAATTCCTGAATATCTACAGTTATCCTATAAGATGATGCATGGCACCTTGCCGCTAAACTTAACGAAGACATTTTTTTCGGACATTTTCTTCTGTAGGGTGGTACAACATTCATTTCATACTCGTCTCTGATTAGTGTACTTATTTTAACAACCATTGGTTGGCCCGGGGGGCCTGGGATTGTTGGGAGGGGATTGCTTGTCAAGGACTTTGAAACGTTTGACCGATTAACTGCAAATTTCGCACGGTCATCGGAACCAACATTTTAGGTGTTTTTGTAAATTTTCAGACTAATCTGCTTCATAAGTTATTTAAAGTTATATAGGTATAATCATTCGTATACAAATTGTATTCTGCTGAGGCCTGATAATGTCTATAGTGCTATCTAGTCGAAACCTTGTTTTGATTAAAACGCGTTCCACATAAGTGATGTATGTTTTTATTTGCTCTACAGTCGGATGAAAATATGAAGTTTGACAGTGACGACATGGAGTGGGAAAGCGGCCAGTGTGAGTAACCGACACACTTTTCTATTTTTGACTTCACTGCTCTTCTTAAAACTCCGAGATTAAATTCGGAAATCTGACCCCCTAACCATTTCTCCTGCGCAAGCCTATAAATACAATCGTCATATTTCTGTAACATCATTGTATACATCCATTCCTGTTCTTGGTAAAACTACTTCCTCTTCTTCTTCTTTACCCGCCTTTCTTGGTCTCGCCACTGCTTGGCATACGACCAGTTGTACTTCCTTGTCTTGTTTATTCGATTTGTCACGGTCTATGTCTATTTGCCCTAGTCGAAGGATCCATAGAAAACCCACTGATGTCAACGAGATTCTCGTTGACATCAGTGTAATTTTCACTGTTCTCGCTGAGATTTCGTTGATGTCAGTGAGATCAGTCTGATATCACCCAAAATATTTGAAAAGTCGGGTGACCGACCATCGCTGCCACGGACTTCGCTGATGAACTTGACTGACATCAGTGAAGTTGACTGACATCAACAGGATCTCCACGGATCTCGCTGATGTACTTGACTGACATCAGTGAAGTTGACTGACATCAACAGGATCTCCACGGATCTCGCTGATGTACTTGACTGACATCAGTGAAGGTGACTGACATCGGCAGGATCTCCACGGGTCTCGCTGATGTACTTGCCTGACATCAGTGAAGTTGACTGACATCGGTAGACTTTGATCAACGTGCCGTGTTAAACGTCACCATATTGGTATGAAATCAGGAAATTGAATCAAAGGGTTGCATAAGAATGGACAAGGTTTCTATTTACTATCAGATAATTTATTTGCCAATTATAACTTTAAAAATATTAATTTGCAGAAATAATGAATTTAAAAAAAAATGAGATTACATTTAGTTATGCACATCAGTATGGCAAGTTTACATTCATACACAAGAAGAATTAAAATGCTTTGCAACACAGTTATGCGCAATCGCATCCTGCCGAAATCTTGTTTATAACTAAAGGTTACATGCATTCAAAACAATTACAAGTCGTATTTAGGCCGCAGTTCAATTCACCTACACATTTTTATACTTATACATTATTATAGAGACTTGGGAAACTTTCGGAGACTTTTAGAAACGTGATTCTGTATCTTACGTGCAGCGTCACATTATCACTGAAGTCACACTGCGCACTAGCATGTGTGTCAAAAAAGCTGAATTTGCTTGCCTGAACTGGCCTATAAGGTTGCGCAATGCATGAAAATGTACAAAATCACAAATAGGGGCACCTGGTGTGGTGGTAATTGAATTCAATTTTATAATGTTACAGACCAAGATTTCATTATTGAAATACAGACAACTCCACCATACATAATTAACACTATATGATATCAAATTAATTTTATCTTACTCTTATAAGTATCAAGTGAGATTTTGCACTTATAAAGCGATTACCTACCAAATTATGCATTTTTTTATGCACTTTATGTGGCCGAAAAAACGTTTGTAAAACGTCAAAATCGTAAAAAAAAATACGTATGTGGTAATCTGAAGATGCTAATTGTAATATAATTAAAATAAACATATGGTATTAGTTCACTAAATTTAATGAGCGACGTTTCGAGTGATCGAGTGAGGGATGTAACAGATCACTCGAAACGTCGCTCTCATTAAATTTAGAGAATGAATATAGTATTGTTTATTATAATATTAGCTGATACAATGTGTTCTGAAAGCCCAAGAAGTGATAACTGTAATATTGTCGAAACGTTTTTAATCTAATAAAAAGCATTGTAAGCATAACCTATATAGTCAAGATTAAGGTAAATTAATCTTTTTCAAATATGTTGGGAAACTCCGATAAATAGATTTCATTCCCACAGTGGAGTAAAATGACTTTACAGGATACATTATGAGCAGAAAGCAAACTTAAATCAGGAGAATCCATGTTACAAACTTTGATATGAGGAGCAGAACATTCAGTGTTTGGGTCAGGAAGTGTAACAGAACTATTTTCAAGGCGGATAAGTCGGGCAAGCATGTACACTTCTCCACCGATAAGAAGTATCTTCTGTATGGCATAAAAACTGCCGTTATTCATTTTGATTGTGTAGTCATTTGTCTTCTTCGGTCTTGTGTAGGTTTTACTGTGATACTTCACACCATTGATGATCATTTTCTTGTGAGATTCAACTTTTGCATTGGCACGTACTTCTACTCCTGCTCTCAAGACAGCTTGTAGTTCAGTTTCCTGCAAATTTACAAGTTGACTGGTTCCCAACAAAACAATGCTGACTCCATTTGAGTTGGTCCTGGCAATGTTCTGTGCCGACTTGTAGCTCATCAACGAGCTGCAGTGTTCGAGGGTCGAGTGTGAAATGTTGTATAGCTGAATCATTTTTGGAAGAGACTTGTGTAGCATATACTTCCTAAATACCTGCGTTGTTACTCCTCGAGTGCCGTGTACTAAACGTAGAAGAAAGCCATTTCCCGACTCAAAGCAAAAGGCCGAGTATGCCCAGAGTGGACCCCATGAACGAACCATTTGCCCTAAATGGGTCATTAAGTGCACATTATATGTCATGCAGGTCTCTCCGTACAACAATTCGTACCGAGCTACAAATTCAGCAAGATAATATTCGGCCAAATCAAGTTGAGTATGCGTTATGGAATCCTGTACCAAAATGTATATTCCAGATACAAGGAGCATTACATGTTGAAGGTATTGAATGGGCAAAATATCTTTTAAGCACGGCAAGCTATAGAATAGCAGCCATGCACGCCACTCATTGCCTTTCCAATGTCTACGGTCTGATATGGGCCGTGGAGTCCTCGAAATAGTTTGCGGTGGCTTCAAATTGTGAAGGCGAGCGTCAACATGGCCAACTAAAGGCCCGATGTAGTAATCCTTTCCGTGTGACGTTGAGTCAAACCACAAGTTTGCCAGCGTTCTTCCTACGCCAAGTAGCGTGGCATGAAGGTAATCGATTACTACACCATGTACAATGTCAAATTCAGGCAAAACTGTCAGAGGTGAGATGCCTTTCACACCAAAGACTGACGTCTTTGTATTGTGAGCCACATTCATGTCTTCTCTCATTTGTGCATCGTGCCTCATTTCTATGTCCTGTAAGTTGGTGTATCGTATTTGGTTGCCACCTGTATTTGTTCCTGGATGCTTGCAGTAGCAGCAGCCGTAATATCCATTGAATTGTGTCGTATTCGTCACCATTGGCTTAGCGACCGAATCTAGACAGCAACAAGTAACCAGCACCTTAGAAGTTCTCAAACGATGTTCATCATCAATCCACTTGATTCCATTAGATTGTAGTGTAAGGGATTCTTCAACAAAAGGTCTAAGAAACAAATCCATCTTTGGCTCTTTGCTTCCAAACCAAAGCCCAGCGAGTAGCACATTTGAAGGATGAAACCTTTCAGAGGGTGGTAACTCATTTACAATAAATTGTATGGGCCACATCGAGCTCTTACAAGACTTGAACACAGGTGCACCATCGGTGTTGAACGTAATAGAGATATTGTCAGAATTTGATAATATTTTTCCTTCAGCAGCGAGATCCTTGTAGTGAGAGCCATCAAATATATCTGACACAATATTTTCTTGAACTGAACGTTCAAACCTGTAATTAAGGGACTTGGCAAAACTAGGATCTTCCAGAAGGGTTTTTAGATGATGTGTAACTGGAATTGTAAGAAAGAAGTTGCCATTATTCATTGTTATTATATCAAAGGGAGTATCACATTCTTGACAAAATTGATTTAGCTCTGAGCTGTCATCAATTAACTCTTTGACAACACCAAGATATAAAAAGCATGATTCACAATACAAATGACACTGCACTGGTTCATCAACATTTTTGAAGATCTGATTAAACATAAAAAGAGATGATGGAATTGCCTCCGTATCTAATAAACAATTAACAAGTTTGAGTAGTGCTTCTAAGGCTACGCCTGTCAGATTAAACCTCATACTGTAATGCATGATCAACATCAATGCCTCAAATTTAGTTTTGCTTAAAAATGGGGTGAGGGGTGTGTCAAGATATTCTCGCTTTTTCCATCCTCCTTCTTCTCGTAAATTGCCTTCTGCTTCATCAGATACGATGCCTTCACTTTCCTATAAAATAAGAAATGATTGTATCAAATTATACACTAATCGAAGCTTAATAATTTAAAGATGATATGTTAAAATCAAAGCAAAGCACATCCCTAACCTCTTCTAAATTGTTTAAATTCTAACCAACGCCCTGCGGGGCTAAAACTGGAAAGATTCGCCCCCAGACCCCCCCCCCCCCCCTCCTGATGTAGCACTTCCCCCACCATGAATATCGTTCCTAGGCACCTGTGTGGGGGCCTATATAGAAACCCATAAAGGGCGGGGGGGGGGGGGGGGGGCTTCAAGCCCAAGTCATCAAAGAGTCGAGGTTTTATTACATAAAATTAAATACCTATAGCCAAAGTATTATCGACTATTAACTAATTTAACTTAAGAGATTGAACACAAACCTCATCATCAGAACGATTGTCGGACTCTTCGAATAGCGATGGTGGTGAGCTATTAGCTGGAGATCCTTCATCGTCATCGCTGCTTTCATCAGAACGATTGTCGGAGTCTTCGAATAGCGATGGTGATGAGCTATTAACTAGAGATCCTTCATCGTCATCGCTGCTTTCGCTCAGTGATCTGCCATTGGAACCATCCAGATGATGTGTTTCCAATTCCTTTATAAATAATAAAAAAACATTGTTGCAAAAATTGATTTAAAAAAGGACAAACAATTTTTTACCTCAAGGGTTGCTGTTATTTATTGATTGTACAATTTTGAATACACATCAATAAGTAGTTCCTACTTTTAGGGCCATAACAAAAGCTTCCGAGCAGATAATTTACTGAAACTACTCATTACGGACTTGATGTCCATTTGCAGACCAATGTCAGTAGGTATCCTAAAGTTAAGTAATTGATTTGTTGCAAACACCTAATTTGAGCATCCACATTGAGCACAAACCTCGTCATTAGAAAGATTGCCGGACTCTTCCAATAGTGATGGGCTATTAGCTGGAGATCCTTCATTGTCATCGCTGCTTTCGCTCGGCATTGGTGATTGAGGTGCAACATTTATAGGTCTTGGAACTACGATGTCTTCACCGTGACCCCGGGCAGCTTGTTCTCTATTTGGAATAACTGCAGGCCGGATGTCTGCGGGCTCACCTTCATTGCGAGTATTCTGGTTATGCACGGTTGATCTGGGCACCTTACTTGTAGAATTGGGTTCAAGATAATCGCGATAGCGTTTTCGGCGGGCTTGAGACATTTTCCCGGTTTTCTAATAACTCTCAGTTAGAGAAATTATATTTAGCTTTTACAACATTACAATAAATATTCTAGGTAGGTACCATTCTTCTTCGCCATGTGAGAATCAACTTGTACCAGAACAGGGTTTTACTACCTATAACCTCCCTTACGTTTTAAATCAAGTTTTTTTGAGGTAAATATTTACTTGAATATAAGTATACAATTATTTAAATATCTTAAATTAAGCTCCCTAAAAACCTGCTAGCTGAAACAGGCTACGCCCTTAATAGAAAAATTAATAAAGAAGAAGAAATAATAATGACAGTGACATTACGAACAATTCAAACGCCTCACTCCCACCCTCCAACCCCACCCTCCAACTCTTCTTCTATCATACCACTAGGTACCAACGTAAAACAGTGAATTGTTGAACTACACCGTTCAAAAGAAGCCAATGATTCAACTTTTTAGAAAAGTATTCATTCTTATCGTACCTCAGTACACATTGTTAATCTATATTAATGTTATATTAATATGAAACACCTAGAAAAAAAGGTATATTTATACATTTGCTATTACTTCGCAAGTTCTAAGTTGGCTAAACCGACCGCATCGCCCATCTTGACGGAAATTTCTACTAGCGCTCTAACGCTGTTCTGTTAACAAAGTGAACTACAAGTTAGTGAAGTTTACCCGCCATTTCTTCTTTGTTGTTGTTGGTTGCTGTTTACTCATTATCTTCAAGAAATAAGTGAGTGAATTACCTACTACCTAGTGAAATGTATGCATCTGTTACTTATGAAGCAGATCAGACTACAGGAATTGTTCCTGTAGTCTACATCGCTGATTTTGAGCCTCAACATTTGCTGGACTTCAGCCCAACAACGATTTACAAAGTTTTCTGGACGCCAGACGAGAAAAAATATTCGTTTGAGAAATTCCAGGCTGAGTGTTGCAATAATCCCCATAAAGCAGTTGCTTTAGACAATTTACTGGACTCAAGTAGTCCAAATCCCCATAAAAAAACACTCCGTGTAAAAAAACAGCCAAGTCTCTTCAACTAAAAAAAAAATTATGAAATCTAAAAATTCTGCACTGAAACGTAGTGATATCAAAAAATGAGCCAAGTCAAAACTTTATTTGAAAATTAAAAAATACTTGGCGCATCGTGTATATAAATAGCTTAGAAGTATAGGCTAGATATAAATACATATACTTATAACACCTATACCTACAATGCCCTAAAAAAACGATGCGCCAAGTATTTTTTAATTTTCAAATAAAGTTTTGACTTGGCTCATTTTTTGATATCACTACGTTTCAGTGCAGAATTTTTAGATTTCATAATTTTTTTTTTAGTTGAAGAGACTTGGCTGTTTTTTTACACGGAGTGTTTTTTTATGGGGATATCACTTATTTTTTTAGTTTATTTACACAATTTGTAAAACTTATTAGGGCAACAATGGCTAATTCCTTTAAAAAAATACGCCATTTCCGAATTAGTTACTAAAAAAATATTGTTTGGAGCTAAATTTAAACTTAAAGTGATATGCCATGAAGAATTACGAAAGCATCGTTCCAATAGGTCCAGTCGTTTTCGAGATATGGCATCACTTCCGGTTTTCAAAATGGCGGCTGAAAGCTCTTACACATTGTAGGTATTAATATGTATATAAATACTAATATTTCATTATAAGCCTTCTGAATATATAGTTGGTTTTTATATAAAGGGATTTAGACAATTTACTGGACTCAAGTAGTCCAAATTCCGTTACAAAGTCAGTGCTGCCCGGATATTACAATGCCGTCATTGTGCAGCTTGGAGGTAAGTTTGCATTGTTTGCTAGAATGTTAGAAATTCCACTGCAAATACTTTGTAGGTAAGGTACCTATGTAGGTTGGTAGTCTAGTAGGTACTACCTACCTACCAAAATGTCGTGCCAAACTCGCTGAAAACTAAAGCTACGTTTACAGCTTGACGTTCGACGCTCTGCGCTGAAAGATGAACATGGTTTATCTTTTGACCTTGAACGTCAGCGCTCGGCGTAGGTTAATCAGGAGGCTCAACAGTGAGCGCTGAGCGTCGAACGAACGCCGGGCTGTAAACGTACCTTAAGGTAATTTTTATGTAGGTAGGTACCTACAGGTAACGTTATTTTGTGACATTATTTTTCAAAGTTGATTCACACGGCCGTTCCAAACTTTCCAAGTTTGCCGAAGTTCCAAATTGCCGTTCTAAAATCTGCTGTAGGCATTAAATGAAAACATTCAAACTGCGAAGATTGAGTTCCAAACTTTCACAATGTCCAGACAAACTGTCTTATGACGTTTTCCATGGCCGCACTGAGCTGCACTAGTTCTGCACTCAGTTTGAAATTTGTATAACCTACCTACCTATTGAGTTTTGCATGGTGACGTCATTTCAGTGCATTGCGGCCAGTGGAAAACGCCTTTAGTAATTCTCCGCTTTTTTGATCCGAGGCAAATAAGGTCATTAGACAGCTGTCAGTGTGAACCATGTTTTGAGTTAACAGTCGGGGCGCAAAGTGTTTGAACTCTCATTAGATGGAGCCACCATCACTTGCTCTGTTAGGACGAGAAAGACGTCATTGCAAGGTGAGTGCGCAATGAAGTCTTTCTCGGCCTAGCAGAAAAACTCCCTAACAGCGCATTCTGTTGAGAGTTCAAACACTCGGCGCCCTGACTGTACCTACATGGGAGTTTAGGGATCAGTGATTTGGAACTTCGGATAACTTGGGACGTTTGTAACGGTCATGTAAATTGACATTAATTTCAACAGTGACTCGGAAATTCTCTTGAAAGTGCTGCCATAGGGAGAATGTAATAAGTAATATCACTTCCAGCATTTTTGAGGTCTTCTGACAAGCCCTATGGCCAGTTTTGCAATAGGTACTCTGCTAAATTTTAAACTGTCAAGTATGACTCTATTTCGAAGGCAACAACCAATTCCATGAACGAACACAAAACTTTACACTGGTTTTAACAGAACTGGCTCTTAATGTGTAAACGTAACTTTTAAAAGAGTTTAAAATGTTACTAATTACACATCCACCATTAAGTAGCTAGCTAGAGTTAGAGTTCACTCGCTGAGCATGCAGAACGCTGCCGGCTAGACAATTGTTTCCAGCATGTGACTTCAACAACTAGCTATGGTCCGACAAATTACACATTGTAGATTTTCACAATCACTTTACTGCACACACTAATAGAATGATTATTTGTCTATGTGACACAAAATTAATGGTAGGTAGAGTTTAACTATGTACCTACACTCGACAATTCATAAAACGGTATTTGAACGAAATGGATTGGCTGCTGGTCAGGTTCATTGACAATCAATCCATGTTGATTTTTTTCTTTTTCTGATTTCAATGAAATCAGAGCTCGCCTACTAGAGGTAGATGAATGATGGCATCACATTTTTTTCAGACAATCCATTTTTTTCAAATACCTACTCTTTTATGAATTGTAGAGTGTACCTACCTACTAGTTTTCTTGACTATTGCCTGTTCCTGTTCAGCATGCAACTTTAGTTAGGTCATGTCAGTCATTTGTGATAGAGTTAGGTATAATTCTACTCTTTGTGGTTTTGATGACATATCTACAGTCCTATTTTCCTAGAACTATGCTTTACAATCATAGTGTGAAAGTTACATTCTGAAGGCTACTAATTAACACGTATTTTATTTTTAGCTGAAAAGGAACAAATTGTGCGGCGCAAGAACTCGGCGTTAAACACGCAAGTTCGGAAGAGAATAGAATATTCTGATCTGGGCAAGAAGACCTTGTTAAAGGTATTGTAATTTATGTATCTTTTTGACATTTTCATTTTGACTTAATTAGTTATTAATGTGCTGTCTAACAAAATTTTGAAGTTAAAATAATTAGTAGATAATTACTTCTTAAAATTTAATTTTGAAAATATAGAAATCGTTTAAATACTAAATAGAAGTACCAACATGGATTCTTTTTTATTCTATTGAATGATTGTACTTTGCAGGATAAGAAATCAGCAACAAAACACAGAGATAGTGTTCAACATAAGAATGCAGAATACTATTCGACTATTAGTAAAACAAATGACATGCAAACATTAACAAAATTGCAAGAAGAACATATTGCTCTTCCAAAAAAATACAGAAATTTGAAGGAAAGCCATCGGTGCTGCATGAGCAGTGAAACACACAAGAAACAGGAGCTGGAGATCACCGAATTGCGGGACCTCAATCGAAAGCTACAGCAAGAACTCCTATGTGGAATTTCAAAATTAACTCAATCATCAGCATTTAGCTCGCAGTCGCACCTTAGTGAAACTCAAACATGTCCCTCCCAGTACCAGCTTCCATCACATTCACAGCACAAAATTTACTCTCCACAACCGTTTCCGCTCAACGACTATCAACCAACCTATGAAAATGACCCCCCCCCCCCCCGTTTATCATACAATGACACCAGCAACAAAAGAAGGTGCACATATATTCCAAACATGTCCCCCAGCCAGCCCAGCCATGCAGCTATTCCAGTTCATTGCCGCCGATTAATACTACAAATATACAGACTCCATTGCCAATTTCAAGTCTGACGGACGGATCGCAACCGAATGAGGACAGCAGCTCCTCAGAGAAGGTTAGTTTTGGGGTATTATCAGTGTCGAACCGTTGGCAGTTGCTCATTGATAGCGTTATGCACCAGATAGCACACCACTCAGTCCAGGGTATATATGATTTAAATCAAATGATTAAAATCACTGATTTAAATCAGATTTAAATCAAATGATTTTTTTAATTAAAATCGTTGATTTAAATCAAGTTTTTTTTATATCTTCCATTTTACAAGAATTTGAAAGACTGTGTGCAAAATGCCTGATTTCTCTACATGCATATTATAATTCGTTCGTAATCAACTTGATAAATAAATAATTTCAATTTTCATGCAAAATTGATTCCTAATATATGATTCCTAATAATTATATGATGATGATAAGTTAATTAATGCCAAATAACTAATATGTGTTTTATTAGGTAGAAAACTACCAAAGTTCCTAACCAAGTTGATTTATGAAGTTTTAAGATTTTGTAAATTTTGTAAAGGTACATTATCACATTAATACTTTCACAAATATTTAATTCGTCTTCTGCACTTTTTTATATTTTTTTTGATTTAAATAAATATAAATCCGATTTTAATCAATAAAAATCTGATTTAAATCAAATTAATCAAAAAAATCGATTTAAATCAATTTAAATCGATTTAAATCAAATAAATCCGATTTTTTGATTTTTATTAAAAAAATCAAAAAATCACATACCCTGCCACTCACTGTTTCCACCCATACATTGACATGTTGCCATACTCTGTGGATAATATTATAATTAATTCTGTCTTTATAATGAATCTCTGCAAGTTGTTCATCATTTCGAAACTAAAGTTGCGTTAACAGCTCACCATTGACGCGTTCGGCGCTCAGTGCTGGATGAACCAGGTTTATCTTTTGACCTTGAACGCCAGCACTCGACGCTGAGCCACCTGATTGGCCAACGTCGAAGCTCTGAGCGTCTGTTGCCGAGCTGTAAATGCACCTTTATTACAAATAATTTTACTAGGTTCACACTTTCAATAATACTACATGTTTTCTTGTTTTAGGACAGCATTAATTTAGGCAGCAACGTTGTTGTGTCTGCTGCAAAGTTAGAATCTTGCTACAAGGTAAAGGCGGGGGAGAGAGGCGACTCCATGTTTGCGAAGAACGTTGCTGTTCTCATCTGGGGTACAAATGAGCTATCCAACAGAAGTGTTTCTGGAAAGCGATATAACACAAAGGCGAACTCGATAGCAAAAAAAACGCTGACACCGGAAAAGCTGGAGGTTGTACAAGGTACCTAATTATTTTTAAACATTTTAATGTAGTTGAGCAAGCGAAGCGAGCGTCTCCACTTGATTTTTTTTTTGTAATTTGTTAAGGTGCGTCGACATCTAAGGTCATTTAGCACCTATCCCTATATGATTAAAACTTTATATTTTGTCCATAAAATTAGAAACTTTTAAAAACTTGAAGAGCTTGTCTATTTCTTCAGGCGAGTCTGACAGTACTTTAGTAAGACAATCTCCCATTGACAGTTGGTTCCTTAATTGGTTAAAATGTTGGCAGTCGATAAGTATGTGGCGAACCGTTAAAACTATATCACAATGTTCACACTTAGGAGGGACTTTTTCAGGGGAGAACAGATATGCATGTGTAACACGTGTGTGGCCTATTCTCAGACGAGTGAGTACTACTTCTTCTCGTCTGCAGCGACGAGCTGAAGAATCCCATGATTCCACTGTAGGCTTAATTTCCTTCAGCTTGTTGCTTGTTTCTGAGTCCCATATATTTTGGAATTTTTCCCTGAATAAGGATTTGAAATAGTGTTTCAAATCACCGGTTGTTATTCGTGTGTCATCGATGTCGGTCTTATCCGTGGCTTCTTTTGCTGCTCGATCAGCAAGCTCATTTCCTTTAATGCCACAATGTCCAGGAATCCAACATAAAACAATTCTGACTTCCTGCGATTCCAGGGTGGTTAGAAGGATTTGTATTTCCTGGACAAGGAAATCAGTGGGGAACAGGTATTTAATAGCCTGGATCGAGCTAAGGGAGTCACTAAAGATTAAAAACGACTTTTCCTGTCTCCCCTTAATATGTTGTAGCGCTTTTAAGATGGCGTACAATTCTGCATTGTACACACTACATAGTCGGTCCAGTTTGAAACTATATGCCACGTTTGGTCTTGAGATAAATGCACATCCAACAGCGTCATTTATTCTCGAACCATCCGTGTAGTAGGAGATAAAACCCTCGTAGTTACGGCATATTTGCCTGTAGTATTGTTGATATACTACTGGACTTGTGCATTGCTTGTCTAAAGCAGTCAAGTCTGTAATGCATACAGGTTGTGACATGAGCCAAGGCGGTAACTTGCTAAACTGAATAGGGTACACTCTTGGTATCCTAAATTTAGTCTCAATTAAGAGATGCGATAACCGAAGGCCAGTGGGCAACGTAGACGACGGTCTTGCATTGTACAGTGGCTCAAATCTCGGTGAAAACATCGGTTGGAATGTAGGATGTTTCTTTATACCATATATTTTAGATGCCGCGCTGCCAAGAAGGTATTGTCTTCGTACTGCAAGAGGCGGTTCCCCTGACTCGCAATATATGCTCTCGATGCGGCTGGTACGAAGTGCTCCTGTGGCTAGTCTAATACCTGCATTATGGACGGTGTTAAGAGGTTTCAGGTAACTGTTCCTAGCAGAATCATAGACTACACTACCATAATCTAGCTTTGATCGTATCAGTGCTCTGTAAATTCGTAGCATGGTGGTTCGATCTGCACCCCAGTTTGACCCGCTTAGGTATCGCATTAGATTCAGGTTCTTGCTACATTTACTTTTCACTTCTGAAATATGAGCTTTCCAATTAAGTTTGGTATCGAATCGTAGGCCCAAGAACCTGGCAGATAAAGCAAAGGATAACTGTTCGCCTCCAAGGAATAAATCCGGTTGAGGAAAAAGCCCCCGTATGCGAGTGAAATGCATACAAGTAGTTTTTGTTGATGAGAACTTAAACCCCGTCCGAGAAGCCCATTTTTCTAACTTGTTAATTGTAACCTGAATTTGTCGGGACGCAATCGCTAATCTGGATGATTTAAAACAAATCGCTAGATCATCGACAAAAAGGGACGAGAATACAGAGGACGGTACACATTTCACAATATCATTGATTGCAATAGCGAAGAGAGTTACACTGAGAACGGATCCTTGTGGAATTCCGTTTTCTTGCACGTAGCTTTCTGACATTGCGCTTCCTATGCGGACCCTAAAACTTCTAGATGACATAAAATTCTCAATAAATCTGGGGAGATGACCTTTTAGACCCCATGATCTTAACTTTTGCAAGATATTATGTCGCCAAGTGGTGTCATACGCCTTCTCCAAGTCAAAGTATACAGCCACTACATGTTGTTTGGTAAGAAAGGCATCTTGGAGGTAGCTTTCCATCCTTATTAAATGGTCAAGTGTACTGCGGTTCTTCCTAAATCCCGATTGTACTGTACATATTAGATTGTGACGTTCTAGGAACCAAATTAGGCGACTGTTTATCATTTTTTCCATTACCTTACACAAACAGCTTGTAAGGGATATAGGCCTGTAGCTGGATGGATCTTTTTTGTCCTTTCCAGGTTTGTATATAGGTACTTGGACGGCTTCTCTCCATTGTGCTGGGAATGTGTCGGTCACCCAGATATGGTTGTACATCTCCAGGAGTAGATCTTTATCTCTCGAGAGGAGGTGCTTGATGAAAGAGCTGTGAATCCTATCTGCCCCTGGGGATGTATTTTTCGATCGGTCAATCGCTACGTCAAGCTCCCTTCTAGTGAAGGTAACATTGAAGCTTTCTGAATGACTAGAAGTAAAGTCCATTATCTTGGACTCCTCTACTCGTTTGATTTGCTGGAATGATGCTGGATAGTGTTCAGAGCTGGAAATATCCCGAAAGTGTTCGCCCATAACGTTGGCTATTTCTTCTTTTTCCACCACAATATTTCCATTCTTAATCAACCCGGAGATGGAGCAGGTTTTGTATTTGCCATCAATCTTCTTGACCCGCTTCCAGACCTTGGCTGATGGAGTAAATTGGTTGATGCCTGACACATAGTTAGCCCAAGATTGACGTTTCGATTCCTTAATTGTACGACGAGCTTTAGCCCGCAAAATCTTGAAACTACTCAAGTTGTCATCTGTGGGATGCCGACAGAACTTCCTCATTGCACGTTTCCTATTGCGAATGGCTTCCTTGCATTCTCTGTTCCACCAAGGGACTGGGATATGACGCGGGTTTGGGGATGTTTGAGGAACGCTTTTTTCCGCCGCTGCAATAATGCTGTTCGTGACAGATGTAACTTTTCCATCGGTGTTGGTTTCCTGTGTTGAGTCAGTCAGATCCGCCGACAAAGAGAAGAGATCCCAGTTCGCGCCGCGAATGTTCCAGTGCACACATCTCGTTTCGGGTTCAATGTCGGTGGTGAGATTAATGATAAGAGGGAAGTGATCACTTCCACATAGATCCTTGTGTACTGAAAATTCAACATGAGGGGCAAATGACGGTGTACAAATACATAGGTCTAGTGCTGAAAATTCTCCGTTGTATGCGTTAAACCTTGTCATGTTTCCGTCGTTTTTAATAACTAGATTATTTGAATCAAACACTTCCTCCAGAAGTGTTCCTCTACTATTTGTAATGTCGGTATAGTGTCCCCATATTTGACTGTGGGCATTAAAGTCCCCCAACAAAACATAGGGTCTAGGCAGTTGGTCTAATAGATTCTGAATATTAGCTCTGGTGACAGGAGCCCATTCTGGAAGATAAACGTTACAGAACGTGACAGGCTGCGGAACATGAATGCGCACTGCCACAGCCTGAAAGGGTGTTGTGAGTGAAACAGGAGTCGAGTATGTACTTTCTGCAACCGCAGTAAGTACACCTCCCCGAGCTCTGTTTCCGGTCAAATCATCAAACCTATATAGATTGTAGTTCCTCCAGACAGGGCTATCCGTTTCTTTCAGGTGGGTTTCTTGTAAGAACACACATATAGGCTTCAGTTCCGATATTAGAACCTTAAGCTCTTCCTTGTGCACAGTTAGGCCGTTGCAATTCCATTGAAGGAGAGCAGCCATTATACAATATTGATATTTTCTACGTTCTCACTGGAACTAGCCAGTGCATCCTCCTCTTCGTCGCCATCTGTCTCCATGTCTGAGCCCGACGGCATGCTCCCAGTTGCAACATAGTATTCATGATCTCTTCTGATTTTTGAAATAAGCCGTTTCACTCTTTCATTTATAGCCCTCACTGGCTTAATGCTCGGTTTTATGGCCTCAAGCATAGCAAGGAATCTGGGTGTATCCTCAGTGTACTTTAATGATACCCTGTATGGCTTTGGGCTTCCCCTTACTTCTGTCAGGAAGCTGACCAGGGACTCACATGAGATGACATTATTCTCTCTGCTCCGAAGAACTTCATAGGTCTCAGGCGGAAGTGTAACTGGATTCTCATCAGCTACCTCTTCTACATTAACTCTACACCTTTTCCGTGTTCGCCTTTTCTCAGATGTAGGTTGCGGCGCTGTGCTTTCTTTACCTACATCTTGGGATAGTTCAAATGTGACTATTTCCTCCGAAGACTGACCATAACTGGCAGGAGTCTTTCTCTTTTCAGCTGGACCCTCCTGATCTTGCACTACAATAATTGTACTAGGCTCTTTAGCCATGCAGTTCCGAGCCAAGTGCCCTTTGTCACGGCACTTGAAGCACTTGAGATCGTCGAAGGTTAGGAAAATACGGACCTTGTCGCCGTCATAGTCAACCGGTACAGAGTCCGGTAGTTGCCGGTTCTCCACTGGAACGACAAATATCTGGCGGCGGAAACTCAGAATATGGCCTAAATCGGTTTCAGTTCCACCCAATCCTATGTAGCTCATGGGGGATACAATACGTGCAACGGACGCTAACATGTTTTCTATGATGTGATGCGGAATGTGTGGTGGAACATTGGAGAGAACGAGACGTTCTGCCTTGGTAATGTATCGACGCGCTTGTAGGAATTGATCATTTATGGTGACTCCTCCGTGGAGGTCCGTAAACTTATTCACCATTTCCACACTTCCCAGATAGAAACATACGCGTCCCTGTGACATACGGGACGCAAAGATAATGTTCTTGCCACCAATGATGTCAGCAAGAGCCCTTGTATACTGATGTATAGTTATCCCTTCAATAGCCTGCATAAGGATTGCCTGTTCTTTGGTAGGGACAGCTGTTGGAATCACAGGATGTGTTGCTCTGCCAGGTGTTCGTCGAGTTTGGGACGACTGAATCGAAACTTGGCCTAAGGCCTGAGCCATGGTCTTCTGTGAAATTGCTCTATTGTAGAACACGGTCTTTTCTGGTCCCGATTCACGGGAAGAAGGGGAAGAATCAGGTTGTGACCCTGGTTCATAAGGCGTGGGATTAATGTTCCCCGCTTGATCGGTATGCAATAGTGTTAAGAGTTCTGGTGGAATGTTGTTGGAATTATCACAGGGTAGTTCAATGGTCTCGGAAGATAGAGATGAACGCCTCTTCTGTTCATATCTCAGTGGCAAAATCGTCGAGTTACTCTCGATCTCTTTAATTGGATTGGAATTGTTTGGGACAGAAACAATTCCACTTGGTTTCGAACTATTGTGACCAGATACAAGTGTGTTGGACTTGGCGTTGCCCTTCTGCTGGCCAGAAGGTGCCAACGGCTTGTTTTTTCCCATTGAATCTTTACGTCCCCTGATGCCAGAAGACGTTGTTTCCTCTATGTTTCCGCGGTTTAATATAACTTTCTTGTTACTTTGGCTACTGCTCATTGCGCTAGCTAATGAGTACAGTAAAACAAAATAAATCAAAAATAATAAATTAGGAAATTCGTAGAGCCTAGGCAGAATAGGCAAAACGAGAAGTAAGCTGTTAAAGCCTGGCCTTCCCGGGCCAGCTAATAATAAACCGCTGTAAAATACCTCCCTGACTCGCAGCAAGTGTGTATTTACGTTGAAAATACAACAGGTTTATCTTCAAAAAACCAATAAAAAAGAAAAATTCGAACAAAGTAACTACACCATAAGAGGAAGAAGAATATTCTACATAAGTAGAATGGTTTAAGCAAAAGAAAACACTTTAAATAATATTATAATAAACTAATCTAAACCTAAACAGTATGTGAATGAGTCACCGCTAAGTTCAGTCGAGACGAGAGCTGATCGAAACACGTCCGTCCGTCTGGCGTCTCCTGCCAAACGAAGTAACGGATCAGGCCAATTTTTTCACAAAACATTACTTTTCTGGTTGTGGTCAAAATGATTTTCAGCAAGTTCGGTCCATTGGTTTCATTCATCGGAAACTTGACTTTTGTATCGTAGCAACGAAATCTTCTACGAAATGTTCATAAAATAGGTACCTATGGACCATGATTACTGCATTTCTGTATATCAGTAGGCAGTGACATTATGTTTCACAATTATTTTGACATTGACAGGAGTTGTTAAACTATTTTGATATTCTGTCCGTGTTTATTCTTGCTGTTTGACGATGCTTGCTTGGAAGTTTTTAGTAAACGTAAGGTTTTGTAGTAATCCAGCCATTTTCTGTAGAAAAGTGTAACGTCTAGATAATGTTAGCCAGAGCCGGTTCTATGCATCCCGAAACACAGGGAACACGGCGTGTGACATACAGCTTTTTTTTGCAGAGGAGTGAAATGTCGAAAACTATTATTGGAAATAAATTAGGTGTGGGAAATATATATGAATTATTTTATTTATCGTATGGATTTTATTGGAATACAAAGTCTTATTAAATATTAATCACATATACTTAAAATAAAATAAATTGTTCTAAAAAATCTAAATTTTAACAATAAATTACAAATTTAAAGAGGTCAGCCAATCAATAGCTTCGCCTTTGAAATCGGCAATATCCTGGATGTCACCAGGATATTTCAGGACAGCGCATTCCATCATAATATGATTGGTAGTTTGTTCCTGCTGCCCGCAGATGCAACTTGCGCTGTCAACGAACCCCCATTTGTGCATAAGGTAGTTGCATCGGCCTTGTTCTGTTCGCAAGCGATTTAGGTTGCACCAAGCCTTCCTTGGTAACTGAAACTGCAGGTGGTCCGATGGTCGACCTGTACTTGAGAAGCTGAAGATGGGACTGCTCCTGTTTCCTTGAATCCACTGAGAATCCCATGTGCCACTGACCTCAAAGTTCTCGTCCAGCAATCTCTGAGCCAGAGCTAATGGAAGCTTTCTTGATTTTAGTCTAAAAAGCGGAGGATTATATAGGTCAGCCCTAATAGGTATATCAGGGTTGTTCACAATCTTCTCGTGCTCCTTCAGTAAAGCTTGTTTCCTCCGCAAGTCAGGTGGTGCAATATTGCTGAGTGCCGGTAACCAAGCAAGTGGAGTTGAGCGTAATGTGCCTGTTATCCGTCTCATGGTTGCGTTCAACTGCACATCAACTTTGCTGGTGTGGCAGCTAGTAAGCCAAACAGGAGCGCAATACTCAGCAGCCGAGTACACCAGAGCAAGTGCAGATATGCGAATACAGCTTGCGGACGCTCCCCATGATGTATATGCCAGCTTTTGAATGATATTGTTTCGAGTACGAAGTTTGGCGGCCGTGTTTGTTAGATGAGCATCGTATGTGAGAGTTCTATCAAGTGTTACGCCTAGGTATTTAGGTTTAGAATTGTGTTTCAACACCGCACCATTCATGACCACTTCCAATTGCCTATTTGCCTCGCTGTTGTTGAGATGAAAGCAGGTGACTTCAGTCTTCGTGGCACTTGGCTGTAATCGCCACTTTGCGCAATATTCGCTCAGCCCCTCTAAATCATCAGTTAGCATATTCTCCATATGGCTGAAGTCCTTATGCTGAACTGCATATGCCATGTCATCAGCATAGATGAATTTCCTCGCAATTGATGTAGGCAGATCGGCGATGTACAGGTTAAAGAGAGAAGGAGCTAATACTGAACCTTGGGGGAGTCCGTTGTTTAACTTCCTGATTCTGCTGCAATCACCATTCATGAATACTTGAAAGTAACGATCACTCAACATATTACTAATGAGATCGCAAACCTTAAGACATGGAACTACTTTGAACAGTTTTGTCAGCAGACCCTTTTTCCAAACTGTATCATAAGCAGCTGTAAGATCAATGAAGGCTACCGCTGTTTTCAGTTTTCTCTGAAAGCCATTCTCAATATGATTGGTAAGTCCCAGGACCTGATCGGTGCAATTTCTACCTCTCCTAAACCCTGCCTGCTCTGGTTGGAGCATATTTTCTATTTCAGGGCCAATACGATTATAAAGCAATCTCTCCAACAGTTTAAGTGATACTGACAACAGAGCTATGGGTCGATAGCTTTCAGGTTGGTCACAAGGTTTCCCTGGCTTCAGGAGAGCGATGATCTTGGTCTTTTTGAATATAGCTGGAAGTTTTCCAGTTTCCAAAATGTGGGTATAGAACTGTGCAAGCCAAAGTCTTGTTTTACGACCACTATGAGTAAGGAACTCTGGATAAACGCTGTCGAATCCTGCCGCTTTGCCTGTCTTCGTGACATAAAGTGCTTTGTCAATTTCTTCTTCTGAGAATGGTCTCGAGAAGAAACTCTCAGTTTCGGCTTGTTTTCTAAAATCCTGCAACTCCTTATTCACTGTTCTTGTAAAGACTTTGTCCACCTTTGATTTAGACAACTGTACAATGCGTGAGGCAAATTGATTAGGGTGAATCTTTGGTTTGTTGGGAAGTGGTACCGAGGCTCCTCCTAATTTGCGCAAAACTTCCCACGCTTTTCGACTAGAATGCGTGAAGGACATGCTTTCAACTGTGGAGGTCCATTTCTCTCTTCGCATCTGGTCTAAAGACTTCAGCAACTCTTCAGCAGATTCTTGACTACCGGTGTCACAATATTCTTCATACAGGCGGTCGCTTTCTTCATTCCAACAAGGAATGTACTCCTTGCGAAAACCCCGAGGGATGCAGTTTTTAGCAGTCTGTATGACGAGTCTAGAGAAACGATCGTAGCATTCTACAGTCGGTGGTATAAAACGAACTGCATCGTCCAATCTCTTGCTATATTTTTCCCAATTGGCCTTTTGAAAGTTCCATCTGGGTTTACGTATGGAATTAACCAATGGGACTTTAATACCAACATCTAATATGACAGGACGATGCTGGCTGCGAGGAAAACCAGGTAGGACATTTCTTGTTACGTGAACGGGCCGACCGTCATTATCAGTACTTACGAAGCATAGATCGGGGTTATAATCCTTATTCCAGCGGGCTGAGTGGAACGTGCCTCTATCTTTGGAGTCAAAAATCAAGTTCATATTCTTATGATCAGCCCATGAAGCAATAGCTTCGCCGTTTTCATCACTTTGGTCACATCTCCAATCAATATGGTGGCTGTTAAAATCACCGGCATAAATTGATGGATGGTCGTAAGTTTGCAATGGTGTTGTCGGCCATTGAGTCCCAGGTGGTTTGTAAATATTTATAACTGTAATATTATTCACTTTGATCGCATTAGAGAATACATTGTTACATGAAGTACAATCGATCACATCAACGTTTGCGATGTCCTCCTTAACATAAGTTGCAATACCATAGGTGGCGTGGTTAAGAGAAGTTACCAATCGGTATCCCATAACTGTTCCTCTTGCTTCCAAGTCTGCATTACTGTCCGTATGAGTCTCTTGAATCAGTGCTACATCGATATTCTCTTCTTCCAACATCCTTGACAAATAGTCGGACTTAGATCTACTAATGCCTTCTATGTTCAATTGGCAGATCCGTAGTGACGCTCCAATATTCTTTGTAGCCGTTTGTGATGACAACATTCTATTCATAATTTACTAATTTTCTTCTTAATAATTATCTTAATTATATAAACCTTAATGACTATTCCATTGTATTCCAATTCTCTGCCAGGAGATCAACAATTGTTAACAGTTTGGCATCCGTTTTTGTAGTCTGTTTAATGTTAACCAGGTTGCACCGCTTGGAGGCAGACTACTTCGCAACCGCAATTTCTATAAACTCAGTCGATAATCTGCATCAATTTTCTTTATACCTTGGTTCTGTTTTTATGATCCAGTAGGCGTGATTTCTGCAAATTATGTTTTCATGGAAGTTTGAGAGATCGAAATGGAGATGTTCACAGTGCCATAATTCACGATATCGTGTATGGAATATCAAAATGTATATCTTAGATCAAACCTGAGATCAGTATCTTCCTTTTGGTGTCCAATTCAATCAACAGCCATGCAAACACACCATAAAAGGTAAATTAATTGATGCAGCTTCACAGAATTCAACCAGCCAAATCATCCACCGCCTCGTGGAATGAAAAAATCTAATGAAATTTCACATTGCTCTTTGAGGCAATTCTGTTTATAAAAAAAAAATATAATCTCAACATTAACATATTCCCCATTGTGTGTTGCTGGTTGCATTGGAGCAAGTGTAGTGGGAACAAATGTTACATTGTGGAATTGACATTCACTCTGAAGAATAACTACAAAACTTCCTCTTTTTCTAGCTCAATGCAAGAAAAGAATCGACAGAGAAACGAACATTGACAGCACGGAGAGAGAGAGGCGAGCATCTCTAACAAATTCCTACATAACAGAAAAGATTTCTACAATAAATAAAATGTTTGCTCTTCAGAATTAATAAGGCTGATAACACCCAAGGTACCTATGAGAATTTAAATTGATTATGTACAAATTTGACTAGAATCAATGTAATTAGAGGGAAAGAAACATTTTTCTGCAGCACAAGAAGTGGCACAGATTATTTTCTTTTAGCTGCGAATGAAACAATTTCAGAATTCTCGGTGAACTTCAGAAAACTCGGTGAACATTATTTTTTGCATATTTAATTTAGTCAGCGAACTGCAAGAAGTGGCATGGTGGGTTGCGGGTTCTAGATTACTGATATAAATCAATTTGCAAGCTCTGAATCGTTAATGTTCTAAATTGAAAGGATTTCAACACATTTAGAAAAAAAGTATATTCCCAGAACTCAAAATACTCCCAATCTCGGGTATATTTATATCCACCAGTAGTTAATCCGACCCAATTTTACTTGAGTGATATGAGGTCTAAATTCGATATTAATCATTGACAAACTTTTTCAGCCTTGAGCCCTTCCCCTGAAGATCAAGCTTGAAGATTCAGGAAGAATTATACAGTGAATGTATCCTTCACAACTTCGAAACCAAACTGCAACTATTACGATACAATACTTTCACATTTATTTGTTAACTTGTGGCTACATTAATTAGTATTTCTTTGAGCAATTATTGCGCATTTGCTAACATTGTATCTCACATGTTCTTCATACATGTCATCATTAACTTGCACGGATCAGGTGACCTTGTTCCTTTTGAAATGTATTCATTTTTAAGTGAGTAAGTCACTGCTGAATTTTTTAATTGATTGTCCCATTTTGTATTTTATAATCGGGTTTTACGAATATTCTCAAGTGCAATTAAGACTGACCTGTTCACTATTAATCAGGTGACCCGTTTGTTTCTTTTGTTCCAAGTTTATTCGATTTGTAGTGTGTAAGTCGCTGTCATTATTATTTTCTTTTGATTGTCCCATTTTGTATTTTATAATCGGGTTTTACGAATATTCTCAAGTGCTATTAAGACTGACCTGTTCACCATTAATCAGGTGACCCGTTTGTTTCTTTTGTTCCAAGTTTATTCGATTTGTAGTGTGTAAGTCGCTGTCATTATTAATTTCTTTTGATTGTCCCCTTTTGTATTTACTATTTTATAATCGGGTTTTACGAATATTCTCAAGTGCTATTAAGACTGACCTGTTCACTATTATTCAGGCGACCCGTTTGTTTCTTTTGTTCCAAGTTTATTCGATTTGTAGTGTGTAAGTCGCTGTCATTATTATTTTCTTTTGATTGTCCCATTTTGTATTTTATAATCGGGTTTTACGAATATTCTCAAGTGCTATTAAGACTGACATGTTCACCATTAATCAGGTGACCCGTTTGTTTCTTTTGTTCCAAGTTTATTCAATTTGTAGTGTGTAAGTCACTGTCCTGAATTTTTTAAGATATATTTACAATTGCTCTATTGACATTATTTGTGCTAATTTGACCGTGAATCATAATGCAATAAATATCAATTGTCTTACTTAAATCAGTATTTTAATTTGTTTAAGAAATTGCATTTAATCCTTGTAACATTTCCTAATTAATTACAAAACGGATAACTAGGTATAATTTTTTACCCTTTATGGACATCAGCCAAGTCTCGTTGATCACAGCCGGACATCCGCGAAGTCTCGTTGATATCAGCCGGACATCAGTTGAACCTTCTACGGACATCAGCCGGACATCCGCGAAGTCTCGTTGATATCAGCCGGACATCAGCTGAACCTTCTACGGACATCCGCGAAGTCTCGTTGATATCAGCCGGACATCAGCTGAACCTTCTACGGACATCAGCCGGACATCCGCGAAGTCTCGTTGATATCAGCCGGACATCAGCTGAACCTTCTACGGACATCAGCCGGACATCCGCGAAGTTTCGTTGATATCAGCCGGACATCAGCTGAACCTTCTACGGACATCAGCCGGACATCCGCGAAGTTTCGTTGATATCAGCCAGACATCAGCTGAACCTTCTACGGACATCAGCCGGACATCCGCGAAGTCTCGTTGATATCAGCCAGACATCAGCTGAACCTTCTACGGACATCAGCCGGACATCCGCGAAGTCTCGTTGATATCAGCCAGACATCAGCTGAACCTTCTACGGACATCAGCCGGACATCAGCTGGACATCAGCCAATATCTCACTGATATCAGAGTGTCCCAAATATCAGGATCAGCCAACTTTTCGCGGATATCCGACTGATATCCATGGAAAGTTGGCTGACATACAATTTTGAATCTTCACTGATCCTTCGACTAGGGTGAGCTTTGAGTTTTATTTTAATCTTTTTTCACGGCGCCACTTTGGACTACCTATTACCTGGACAGGAATCCACAGTGATACAATTAGGAACAATTGCCTCGGCCTACAAGGCCTTGGTAAAACTAGAACTTGATTCACCAAGCAGCATGATTTACAGTTGATAGGTTATAATCACAGCTTTCAGGAAGAGGCGTCAAGAACATTGGTATCTCTACTTGCTCATTTACTGGCACATCATTATACAGTTGTGTTGAGAGTTGAATTCTCTTTTTGCCTAAGTATTTATTTCTACATTCTAGATTCATTTAGTTTGAACACTTCTTTTATTGTCACAAATAATAAATATATAATAATAAACACTCTTCCACTAAGTCCCTACAAGGGACTTATCTGTGGATTAAATACAAAATGATATAGGGTGAATGTACCGGTTATGGGCAAGTACCGGTTATGGGCACTTTTTTTTTAACTGACTGTACTATTTTAAGTTAGTAACAATGTGAAGTTGTAATAGTTCTTGTATAGTCCCATAGATGTCAGCACCTGAACCATATCACTTTTTGGAGGTTTGGTTAGGTTCATCATGGTTTACTGAATGACAATGTCATTGTGTGAAGAAATTCATCATTTTTACTGGTAAGTGTTAGCAAACTGCTTAAGCACATCTACATGCATCTTAATTAATTTTAGTGTGAATTTATGCTATATTTGTATCAGTTAGTAATGGATAATACCTTCTAAGGTATATGAATGATGTGCAATTAAAATTTCTGTTGGATGATCAGTTTAAAGCCTCAGTAGGGGGGTGTCCATTAATGGTACATTGTTTGCAGGTATGTATCAGTTATGGACACATTGATTTAATACAAGTTTTTACAGCTTATCATACCTGTATAATGGCGGACCTTAGCAGGTTCAAACCAATCCCCCCCCCCCATCCCCCCCCCCAAGAAACACGCATGTTATTGCCAGTGGAAGGTATGTAGGGCATAAGTTGATCATTCTTTCTTATCACAGACTTGTGAATGGTGGACCTTAAGCAGGTTCAAACCAGTCCCCCCCCCCCCCCCCCCCCCAAGAAACACGCATGTTATTGCCAGTGGAAGGTGTGTAGGGCATAAGTTGATCATTCTTTCTTATCACAGACTTGCTCCACAATGAAGACGGTGTCTGGATCAGGCCCAAGGCCTAAAAAGAAATGCAAGAGCCCGAAAAAGCAGTGCCGCTACTCTCCGAGCAAAGTCTCAAATGCACTTCGCGCCGTGGATTCCGGGATGTCCGTTAGTCGTGCTGGCCGACTTTTTGGCGTTCCTAGAACCACCCTGTGGAACAAAGTGAACAATGTGGTGCCAAAGAATACCAGCCATCCTGGACCGGTGTCCGTTTTGCCTGTCGAGGTAGAAACAAATTTAAAAGATTATGTATTGAATGTGGCACGGAGAGGCTTTCCTCTAGACAGGGCTAGCATTGCTGACTCGGTAAAGAAAATAGTTGAAGCCATGAATTTGGAGACACCGTTTGTAGACAATCGTCCTTCTCGCAAGTGGATGGAAGGCTTTCTGCGAAGACATCCGGAGATTTCCGTTAAACACGCCGAGCATCTGGGGAAAGCTCGATCGCTGGTAACTGAAAGATCTATTAGAAACTGGCACGCAGAAGTTTTAAGTTCATTTGCCACCGATGGAATTGAATCCACGTTATTGGATGATTCTCGTCGAGTGTGGAACTGTGACGAAACAGCAATATTTTTAGCTCCCAAAGGCCAGTATATATTCGGACCCCGTAACGAAACAGTATACAGTGTCTCTGAGAATTCTGACAAGGAATGCGTAACAGTTCTGTTTACAGTAAATGCGAGTGGCACAATGGCACCTCCATTAGCCCTTTTTGGTTACGAACGGTTACCATCAGATATAACTTCAAACTGTCCTGATACATGGGGCATTGGTAAGTCCGAACGAGGATGGATGACTGGCCAAAGTTTCTTTGAATATGTTGCAAACGTTTTCCTTCCATTTCTAAAACAGAACAACATACCATTTCCTATCGTTTTGTTTCTTGATGGTCATAAATCGCATATTACAAAGCACTTAAACGATTTGTGTAACAAAGAAGGAATAGTTCTGGTTGCGTTGTTACCAAACGCAACAGCTATCTAACAGCCCTTGGATGTCTCCGTTTTTAAGCCCTTAAAAACTTCGTGGTTGAAAACCACAAAGAAGTGGCGCATTGATCACGAGGGGCAGGAGATTACAAAGCAAACTCTTTGCACAGCCGTGGATCAAGCGATTCACACAGTTGATTTAACAAAAGCAATTGTTTCTGGATTTAGAGCTACAGGACTCTTCCCGTACAATGCAGACAATGTGGACTATTCCAAATGTGTCCTTAAGTCCAAACCTGCTGCGTACACTCCGCAGGTTGAAATGAAGAATGTGTCGCATCTGGATTTTCTAGAATCAAAAATCACACCCCCAGTTCTTGAACAGTTCAAGATATTAAAAGGGGAAGAGTGGACTGGTGATACCAGTGCAACGATGCTTTACGATGTGTGGAAACAATTTCTTCAGAACGATCAGCAAACAATCATAAGTGAAGAGTGCCTCGTCACAAATCCTGTTCCAAGATCAGAATCGGAACAGACACCACTGATACAAGTTTGCACTACTTCAGCAACTCCAACACAACAGATTCAGCCCGGCACCAGTCAAGAGTCCGAAAAGGATTTCTCTTCTCCCTCGGTTCAAGCTATTTTTGAACAGACCCTTTTCTGGCCTGGAACTCCTAAGAAGAAGACCACCAGAAAACGTCTGAAGATGCCAAGCGTTCTTACCGGCTCTGCCTGGAAGGCAGTAAATGATGAGAAAAAGAGAGTAAACGAAGAGAAAGAAATTGCCAAGAAAGAACGATTGGAAAAGAGATTACAGAAAAGAAGGGAGAAGGAAGCGCAAAGAGGCACATTGAAAAAGAAAGGGAAAATGAGCCCTGTTGAGAGTGCAGGCAGTGCATCCGAGGATGATCCGTTACTGACTCAAGATGTATCCAGCGATGATGAAGTATTGAGCACATACAAAAAAGTTAGAAATGTATGTACCAATAATCTGCAAGTATCTGTAGAGAACCTGAAACAAGGTGCATTCGTGCTTGTTGAGTTTAAGGCTGGCAATCGGCAATCAGTGACTTACACGTACGTCTGTATCGTTCAGCGACCACCGGAAGAAGATGAAGACAGTATCGATGTAAGCGTAATGGCTTTAAAATGCCTCGATAAATCGAAAACTACTTTTTCGCCAGACGATACAGATGTGTCTTTCGTTACACTAGATCAAATAAAGTCAGTTTTGCCCCAGCCTAAAATTCTTATGAATGGGAATAGAATGAGGTATGTTTTTGGTGTGGCTGTAGATAGTGTCTTTGAGCGAGCCTAGGTACTACTGATTGTAATTAGTATTAGGCCTTTTTCATTTTATCTTCGAAGCGTCTATACGTACGACGATCGTGCGCGACAGATCATGCACGGTCGTCGAGTGAATAGCCGGCCTATTATGCCAAGGCTATTCGCACGACGAGCGGCACGACTGTCACGCACGAGTTCTGGTAGTTCGCGCAACAGCGCTAGTCGCACGACCGTCATGCACGATTCTCGTGAGTATAGACTCGGCATAGACTAGTTTATCAGGTTATCAGTTCAACAAATTTCATAATCTACCTAGAAATGTGACATTTCATTCAGTAAATAAATATTAATAATGTTTCCGCAAGTACATCATGTTGTTTTTGTTCATCATCATGTTGTGTTTTTTACATTGTATCTTAAATGTTTTGTACTACATCATGTTGTATCATACATGTTTAGTAATATTATTTGTTTGAGATTATTTTGGATACATTTTGCTTGCTTAGGTACATTACTACAACCTATAAAGCCTAATTTTTGTATGTGTCCATAAGTGGCACATTTCGTGTCCATAACTGGAACAGAGCTTGTCCATAAGTGGTGCAAATGCTCCAAAAATTTATAAAATAAAATAACTTTTTCTAAAAAAAATTTAGATTTTTTTCTCCCTATTAAATGTCTTCCCAATACTCCATTCCTTCATTTAAAATCCTGTGCTCAGTTTTACCTTGAATAGTTTGCTCTACATGACTTAAAATGTAAGGAAAATTTCTTAACCTGCCCATAACCGGTACATTCACCCTATACAGTACAGTTGATAAAATAATATAATAAAATAATACAAGAAAAGAAATCACAAACATACATCAATAAACATAACTTAACATCAAATTTGAAAGGATCATAAGGATCAAATTTTTAATTGCAGTAAAAAAAAATTATTATGCAGGAGCCATTTTTAACTAAGTCTTTTACTTGATTGTAATTTTCTAATTCCCTTTATTTACAATTGATTTACATGAGTAATACAGAAATGTGAGTTTAAGTCAAAATACAGCAATCACATAGGCACTAACTTATCAATTACTACCTATAACAAAAAAATATATATTAATATTTGTACATTGTACACTTCTATAAAATATTGAAAGGTAGCGTTGAGTAAATTAAGATACATGTTGGAGTTGCGACAACAATAAGCATAAAAGAAAACAAAATGGAGAACGAAATGAAGAGAGATGGAAAGATAATATGGAGAAGAAGTTACCTTGATACAAGCCAAAGAAATGTTGGTGTCTTCGAGTATGTACGATCTGACTTCAAACTTCCCATGGAGAACGCAATTGGAGATATGAAGAGAGATTTTCATGGAGAAGAAACTGTCCTCGATACAAACTAACTTTGCGCAATTTGTGAAATTTGACTCCAAATGTGAGAGTAAGTACTTTATATTAGAACAATATTTGCACACACAAATATTCAATATTAAAAGCACAATCCCGAAACAAAAAACTTGTTTTCAGAATCTTCAAGTCTCCAAGCTCATTTCTATGGAGAATATTGATGCATCAGTAAAATCTAATAAAATATTGTATCTACAAACCGGCAAGCTAGACTACATGTATTCTATGCACCATACGATACATCGTTGAATTGAAAATCATATTCCTCGCAACATTGATCCTTTCATAACATCAAACATAAGCTCGGGTGTACGTGCAAGACTTCATCAACCTTCGATCAACCAGATGAAACATAATTAAAGATCAGATTCCTCGCTACATTGATCCTTCCATACCATCATTTCTTCAATGATTACCTACAGACATCTCTGAACTGTCATTCGGGAATCGATATAACATGCCGACCATCCATCCATCTTGATAAGGTTTTCCGTGTTTTTCTTTATTCGTCAAGGCAAATGTCAGGATGGTGCACAAATAATGGCCACATGGCCAATTGCATCAACGATAATTTTAAATGAAATGCAATCAAGCAACGAATTCATTGAAGCATCACATCGTTCATCAATGGGGCAAGCTATATCATAATAATTTACTCTTAGCATTGATGGTAATAGCGCAATACCATACCATTATCATTATGTTTCAAAAACATCTTACTCAGTTGACGACATGTTCGAGCTAAAGTTTTGTCATAATCTTCAACAATTAATATACAATTAACATTATCTAAATTTCAATTACATTTAAAAATTGGCAAATAATTGCAAAAGACTAGCTACATGCATCTTGTTCCGCATAGAAGCAAGATTAATCAAGAAGTATGCCTACTCTCTAGTATGGACGTCCAACTCATGCAGCTCCATGAGTATTCAGAAACAAGTTTGCTCAAGAAGACCTGCACTCGACATTACAAAACATTCGAGAAAGAAAATCGTCACAATTGTATAACATTCTGCCTACATACAATTAATCGAAGCGGCGTAATTTCATTTAAAAGTGAAAGTTGCGTCCATGCTATTAACATCAAACTGAAATACATATCTTCAGACTAAAACTTAATAGAAACCGTTTCGATTTCACCATAGTTACTCTTCTGAATAATATCTCATCAGAACTACAAAGTGTGTCAGATTCTAGCGTTTAGGAAAAACTGGCTACAGCAGTCGATTACAAATAATAGATAATCACTGAAAAATTCATCTCTAGATAATAAAATAGATAAAAGAAATCAAGTCTACATACAATTATCTACGTAAATCACACCAATTGATTGGTGTAGGGATATGTTTTAAATAACAAGTTTCTTGAATGATAAATGTCATGATATTGCCGTGATTATCTCACAGCCATTTTGAATGATTTTAACAGTGCTTCTAATTTCGCAATTTCACTGCCTTCTAAACTAAATGATTATACAAATGTAACCATGACAACGACAACAATATAAACAACTCTCTAAAAAATTACTTTCTACACATAATTGATTTTGAAACAATCTAGCGCCTATTGTGTCTATACAAGAAATGTCCATGAAACTGAAGAAGAGGTCCTCATGGCTGGACCGAGTAAGTATTTTTGTTTAATGTTTTATGTTAATAAATTGATTAGAAATTTCATAATATTTACATTAATATTGTTCAGGTTATTCGTTAATTCGTTAGGTAATTCGTTATATTTTAGGTTTGATTGATTGATTATTGTGGTTTAACGGCGCGTCAACGACGAGGTTATATTGCGCACATTAATATTTGCATTTAACTTTGTTGATATAAGTGGAGGACATGGGGAGGGGTCAGCCCAACTGGCCCGATCCGGGGGAGTCCAGCACTGGTGGGAAGGCCAGGCCGGAATGGGGACGGACCGTTGGGGAGGGGGAGGCTTCGGGCCGGTGGGATTTGATTTCAGGGGGATCACCATCTCGAGGAGGGAGGCCGGCCCGAGGGGACCGCAAATTCAAGGGAGGGCATGGGACTAGGCCGACCCTGGACTGCACTTGGTTGGGACCAACTCGCTATGCGAGCCGGTCCCTTAAGCCCCACCACCGCGTCAAGGTGGCAGTCCATTGGTGAGGTTATATTTTAGGAAGATGATACGTTGCCAAGTTGAGAAGAAAGTAGCAAAATGCGAAATGTATATTTATCTACTAGGGTCCGTTCAACATTTTCATATAGCGCTTCGAGTTCTTCAACAAGTTGAAACAGGTTTGAAACAAGCTACAAAACAAAATGAAATTAAATTACGTCTTGGCATTGCTATGCAATGTAAGGACGACATTGGTTCTACACACATTATCACATGCTATATATTATACTGACGATATAATGAGCAAAGGCTCACATTGCTATCGGCGGCACACACATAGCTAAATTCGTTCAGGCTGGCTAACATGGGTGACGTCACCCAGTCGTCCCCCAAGCAGAGTCATCGTCCTAGATAAACACACAGCGCGGGCAGCAACACACACACACACACACGTCCGACACGTTGAGCCTCCGACTGCCGACTAACATGCTCTGCATAGCGCGGCTGGCTGGTGATTTCAGGACAGCTTCAGGGAGTTTACTCAATTTTTTGAGAACAAAACCACACGTGTCTGTGCAATTTATCCTTTTTTTTACTATTCGGTACCTTTAAAGTCTAAGCCTTTAATAATCCATTTTATGTTGCATTTTATTGCAATAAACATATTTTCAAAAGAAGCTATTTAAATCCGATGGAAGACTCCTGACATCATAAATATATAAATTTTCTAGGTAGAAGTAACATAAATACAAGACATATCGTGCTCACTGTTTAAACATCAGCTGATAGTAAGTGGCAGAGCAGTTCACTGTGTTCTCCCAGGTATTCTCTCCTGCTGCATGGAAGAGAGTGTAGTGGAAGTGCCAGTGGAGGATTGAGGCCTATGTGACAGTTCTTCAGGAACAACTACGAAACAAATTTCTGTTAGCGGCACCAGAAATGATTTTCAATTTCATCCAGATAACTGTCCACATAAATTCGTTAAGTTGTCTTGGAAACATAAAAATAAAAATCTACAATGCATAAGTTAATATTGTTTATAATGGTATTGTTTAACAACTGGTGAATGCCTAAGGAATTGTAACCAAGGAAACTTGACTCGGTTCACACTTGATTTTTCTTTTAATCGTTATTGAAACATGATGTAGGTGTAGTGTATTCCAGTGCAGTGAAACTGAATATCCAACAGAGAACAGCAAGGGAACAACACAGAGACTGTGTCTAGGAACGATGGAAGGAAATGGAGCGGTGGGAGACGGTTGAGAATGTTGCCGTGACGTCAACGACAAGATATTACAACCACCTCGTAGAAACAGCAAAGAGTTGTCGAGCCAACATTGGACGACACTGACGACAAACCAACCTATCATCAGTCTCGGTAAGTTGTACCCATAAAAAACACTCCGTGTAAAAATACCAGCCAAGTCTCTTCAACTACAAAAAAATAGAAGAAATCTAAAAATTCAGCATTGAAAAGTAGTGATATCAAAAAATGGGCCAAGTCAAAACTTCATTTTAAAAACCAAAATATACTTGGCGCATCGTGTAGGTAAATAAACAGTAAAGAATATGCCGAAAATCAAATGCATCTAATTATATAGTATACCTATAATGCCCTTAAAAACGATGCGCCAAGTATATTTTTATTTTTAAAATGAAGTTTTGACTTGGCCCATTTTTTGATATCACTACTTTTCAGTGCTGAATTTTTAGATTTCTTCTTTTTTTTGTAGTTGAAGAGACTTGGCTGGTATTTTTACACGGAGTGTTTTTATGGGGATATCACTAGTTTTTTTAGTTTATTTACACAACTTTTAACACATATCGGAGCAACAATGACTAATTCCATTAAAAAAATAGGCCATTTCCGAATTAGTTACTACGAAAAAATGTGTTTGGTGCTAAATATAAGCTTATTTTGATATTCCATGACGAATTGCGAAAGCATTGTTCCAATAGGTCCAGCCGTTTTCAAGATATGGCATCACTTCCGGTTTTCATAATGGCGGCTGAAATTACAGCCACCTAGAATTTATTTCTATAAATGTTATGTATCATTATAAGCCTTCAGAATTTGTAGTTATTGTAGTAAGAGGTGATTCAAGTCTGATTCTTCATTTTTATGACGTCATTTCCGGTTTCGGTAATAGTCAATGTATATTTTGACTATTAATATTCCATAAAGATGACCGTCTGAATCATTTGGCGATAGTTTTATTCCGATCGGTGTAGTCGTTTTCGAGATATGACGTCACTTCCGGTTTCAAAATGGCGCCTTCCGGTTAGTTTTATAAAAAGGCACTTCAGACGCCAAAAGTGCACATGTGGTAAAAATTTCAAGTCGATCGGTTAAGCCGTTTAGGCTGTGGCGGTGACAGCGGTGTTTCGTGATATCATCATCATCATCATCATCAGATGGAGATAGGTTTTAAAAGGGGTGTAATTTCACTGTTTTCACGGCCCTCTAGCCCACAAATGGCATTACCTATTGTTCCCAAATTTAGTATATGTTGTCAGGTGGGCCATAGCTCGAAATTAAGTTATTTCGCAACAATGCGAGATTTTTCAATTTTGAGATCCAGTAGGCCGAAAATGCCATGTTGTTGCTTACAGTAAAAGTAGTTGGTCTGCTCCTCAGTTTATATAGGCATTTATGGTATGTTGAGTGAGTGTGAGGGTACAGTACGACTTGGCTGGGTGTAGCGACCGCTCCACTAGATCCCCCCAAAAAAACTTCGTGTAGAGAAGCAGCTCTTATCTTTAAAAAAAAGTGATGCATACCTACATTTGTATCTATTAAAACAATCAGTGCCATAGAGACATTTCAAATCTTCTTAAGCAAAATTTCACGAGTTTTTTCAGTTGGCTGTGATAATCCGGGTCAGTGGATTGTCCTTCTCGGGGATAATATGGGAAGTGTTGAATCATGTCACGTGGTGACGCCAGCAGGCAGTCGATTATAGAGAATTAGATTATATTATTATTGTTTAACGGCTCGTCAACGACGAGGTTATATTGCGCACATCATTTTTAAATTTAACTAAGTTGAATTAAGTGGAGGACATGGGCAGAGGTCGACATAACGGGCCCGATCCGGAGGAGTCCAGCACTGGTAGGAAGGCCAGGCCGGAATGCGGACGGACCGGGGGGTGTGAGGGTTCGGGCCGGCGGAACCCGATTTCAGGGGGATCACCATCTCGAGGGGGAAGGCCGGCCCGAGGAGACCGCAAATTCAAGGGAGGATAGGGGTAGGTTGACCCTGGCTGCATTTGTCTGGGCCTCACCACTTACCTGTCCGGCATGGGAAGCCCTTACACATGAGCATATGCTCGCCAGCCTTGCTGCAATGGATCATTGGCCAACACAAACTCCACCACGGCGTTTAGGTGGCAACCGCCGGGGGGGTTGGGGGGGGGGGGGGATTCGTGTCTCAAGGAGTCCGCAAGACGATATCGTGCCAGGCGTGCAAAGCTGCACTAGTAGCAGTCTCGGCGGCCAGCATGCTCATCGATTGTAAAATTGTGGCGGTCTAGTACGTCCTCCTCAAGGCGTAATCGAATTATGTCAGATTACAGAAATGGTGTTCCGTGGGAACGAAGAGATTATGACGTCAACGATGTATGCGACATTTAAACTAGATTTGGGTGTTAATTTAACAGTAAACAAATATAACGGGGTGCTCAATGGAGAATCGCAATGGGTTGCAAACGATGCAACTCTAATAATCCAGGTATTGGTTTAAACAATGCACCTACTCATACATTTTTCTAGAGGTACATAAATTATTTAGATATACGTTAAGTGTTTAGCATAAGTAGTTTAGTCTTATTCCTACATTTAACCAGTGGAGTTAATTCCGCGTTCTTTCACAAGTTGATCATTTATTGAACAGTCCTACTAATCTGCCCTCTATAAAGTTTAGCATAAAAGTCCCACATTTCACTATATTTCAAATACAGAAAATTTCCAACCCCAGGTTTTTAAAATTAATACTAGGTCAATTTTTCAACATTAATTAACATTTCATATGATTTTAATTAATTCGTATTGGAATAAATTCCGATTCTTCCGATTCTTCTGAAATGAATTTGCTAAGTAAAATGTCTAGATTACTGTCTGTTCGAAGAATTAGTACGGTTGATGGTATTAGTAACGCAGTTCATTTAGACTAGACTTAATAGATAGTAGTAGCACAAGTCCCAGGCTTTGAGCCCCGATTTGGCAGGATATTTTCACTACCCACATCCAGAATTTAATGAAATTCCGGCAAAATTTGAAGATTTTAGAGAGCTACAAAAAGATAAAATATGAAATTAAGCAGTGGTTATTACATCGATATGAGTAAGGAAATATGGTTGATACTATTGGTCATAAAAGAGTTTCGTTGTTTTTTCCCTATTTGATTTTGCATTTCTTTCACTGTAGTTGATCTATTTTTCATTATTGAGAGTATAATTATTTCAATGTCAATTTCAATGTATTATTTCAATGTTTATATGACAATGAATTTCAACGTGTTATTTCAATTGCAATGAACGATTTTTTTTTCAGTAGTTATGTATGTTTGTATTCCATAAGAAAAATAATGTTTTATGTTAAAATGTTGCCACAGACTAGCCGTTATGGCTACGGGGCTTAGTTTGTAGAAAATTTTAATTTTATTTTGTTATTAATAAAGAATATTCAAACTGAAACTGAAACTGAAATCATCCTAACCAATGCAAGTTTTCCATGAAACCCCATTTTTAGACTCGCAATATTGTTAGGGTCAATTTTTTTTATATCAAAATCCTTATATTGATCTATTTTCCAGTATTATTTGTTCAGATGTTGTTCTTCCTCTAGTTTTTCCTACTGAAGGACGACTAGAACCATTTTTCTAATCATAAATTAATTTAGATAGATTTAAAGGTATCGTTTAGTTTAACTTGAACTTATTTTTACTTATTCTGTTTAACAGCTAACAGTGAATACTTTTTACACCAGAGGCAACTAGAGACAAACTTATCGACCGAGAAGTGGCTACTTAATGGGGGAGCATCTTTCAACACTCTTGCTCTTCTAATAATGTTATGTTCCATTGTACGCGATCGGCCTGAGATTACACGCTACTTAATAAAGTAAACTTCCTTAAATACTCATCTACCAGTGTCTACCAGTTGGGTTTAATCCACTGGTAGAATTCAATCGCTGGTGGTTAGCAACACTAAGTAGATACCGTCAACGACGAGGTTATATTGGGCACATTAATTTGTACTTTTACTTTGTTGAATATAAGTGGAGGACATGAGCTGCTGTGTGATTGACTCTGCTTCTTCATGTCGCAGAGCCTCATCTTCTGCGCATGCTCTGAAGGTTGACAGGAAGAAGTACAGAGTGGGCGATACCTGCGCAGTCGCACCAAGCATCCTTCTAGCTAGGATCACGTGGTACATCGGTGACGTCATCAACGCACAAGATGGCGTGGAGTTGACGTAGGCGGAGACATTTTTCAGGAAGAACAACGACCTCATTATATTAAGAGTCCAATTGGATTTTGGCGAAAACAAAACCGCAGCTAAAGCGATCTATTCATCGTGTAATATACCACTTCCAGTTTTCTTCAACAAATAAAGGCAAGTATGTTTCACAACGTGCCGTTTCTACTCCTGCCACAGTTACTCATTGCAGGTATGTAGTACACATTACTTTGTCAGCATTAGTATATTTTTCTTTGAGAAGGTATTACCTAAGTACTTGCTGTCAATTTTATAGTTCATGCTTTAATGTCAATATGTTGAGAAGTTAGTACAATTAGATTTCAAGTATGATATCTTACCTCTTTCACAAGGGATTAAATTCAATGTGTAATCAATGTGTGTCTAATTGGATTGCAGGAGTCACAGTTTCTTCCCATAATAACATAGTTCTTCCCATGTATATATGCATTATTGTGCATTTCAATTTCTAGACTTTGACTTTTACATCCTATGCTCTTTTCTAATAATGTGTGATCACCTGTCTTTTGTTAGCTTCATGTCAAAATTCTTTTTATACTGTAACCCGAGGATGGCTAGTGTTATCTAGCTGAAACGTTGTTTGAAATAAAATAATTAAAACACGATGCATAACCCAGAAAAATTATTCACATTTAATATTTCAGTATATATATATATTCTCAGTGAAAGCTCAAAAGATTCTGATGCAGATTCAGCGGCATCAGAAGATTTTATTCCGACGAAATCTAAGAAATTTCGGGAGAGAAACAGACATTGCACTGCCAAGATCTGTATTACAATGCATCATATCACAAGAGACACAAAGAAAAAGCACAAACATCTATGCCTTGGCTACAACTCAACCGTAGAAGTAAGTACCTCGGTAATTTGGCAGAGTAATGTAATTTTTTAATTTAAACATATTTTTTTTATTTTTTTATTTTGATCAGATATTTATTGTTTTTGTTAGCAGAGTATAGAAAGAGCACTTAGTGACAAGCCACTTTCAAATTCTTGAAAAATGCACAAGTAAAGAAGTTGATTTAAATCGATAGATAGATAGATTATTAGGGTTTAACGGCGCGTCAACGACGAGGTTATATTGCGCACATTAATTATTTTACTTTAAACTTTGTTGAATTAAGTGGAGGACATTGGGAGGGGGTTGACCTAACGGGCCCGATCCGGGGGAGTCCAGCACTGGTGGGAAGGCCAGGCCGGAATAGGGACGGACCGGGGGGGTGTAAGGATTCGGGCCGGCGGAACCCGATTTCAGGGGGATCACCATCTCGAGGGGGAAGGCCGGCCCGATGGGGACCGTAAATTCAAGGGAGGACATGGTTAGGCCAACCCTGGCTGCTCTTTGTCTGGACCTCACCACTGACCTGTCCGGCATGGGTAGCCCTTACACATGAGCATATGCTCGCCGGCGTAGCTGCAATGGATCGTTGGCCAACACAAACCCCACCACCGCGATAAGGTGGCAGCCGTCGGGGGGTTGATTTAAATCAATGATTAAAAAAATCAATTAATTGAAATCAGACATACCCTGTAATTTGGAGATGTGAAAATAATTGATCGCAATATGGAAGTCTTGTGAAAATTAGATTTCAGAATAATAATTATTTTATGAAAATTGAGATGATTCTAAACACAAATGTATTGGAAATTTCATTTCTTGGGGAATGATAAGTGTATTGTGAAGGTGGTATTAATTTTAACAGATTTCCTTTGAACACAATCACCGGAATAATGTTGCGGAAGCCCGAAGCTATCGCCGAATGTCCAAGGAAACAAAAAGCGCATATCGTCGGCTACGCGGCAAAACCTCGTAAGTGCCATTTTGCAAAATGTTCAGGAGAGACAAAAAACATCACAATTTGAAAATATAGGTATATCAAAATAATTTTTATTGGAAAATTCATGTAAAAATATACTACACATACTAATTGACTCAAAACTTAAAATATTTTTTAGTTCCTATTATATAAAGCACTTACGTGTTTTTACTCACGTTAACTTATCGGTTTTAAGTACTTTACGCCATTACACAAAGGCACCTGCGTGGTTTTGCTGATCACTTGGTTTCATATGTTAAATAAAAAGGATTTCCATTGGTCAAAGATTTTTGCGGGAATATTCAAATGCAGGAATCATTACCCTTTAAAGCCTTGTGTGACATATTTGTCACAGATGCTTTATGATTTTATATTTCACGCAAATACTGCCAGATTATTTGTTCTGGAGGTTGCATGCCTGTATTTGACCTTGTACCTCATACTACATCAGTCAAACACATCACAGTGCTGCTGCCACGGACTGAACAGCTGTTTATTGGAACAGCTTACCTTGAAAACTCTGAGTGATAGCATATAGAAAGACGTAAGTGCTAATACATTTTTAAATATCATTTAAGGAATCAAAATAATAATTGTTTTTATATAACTAAACATATGCATTAGTATATATAAGCATCGATATACGTGAATTTAAAATTATTTGTTTGCCGTATCTATAAATAAATTTGGTGTGACATATTTGTCACACTAGGCTCTTGAAATGTCAAATTTGTCCAAATGTCATTTTTTTGTCTCTAATTAGATGATTTTCTTATTTGCAGCGTTTCTCTTCAGGAAATAACAGATATATTGTACGAAGATGAGTCTGAGGTGTGTGATATATTCATAGAGCCTCCAGTGTCGAGCGTTTTCTCCGATGAGGATTCTGCGGACGAAGATGCCGGAGGACTTATTGACAATCTTAGCGGCCGACTGTTGCTAGCAAATGCAGAAGCTGTTTTGGTTAATGGAAATAGAATTGGTGATCCAGAAGACAACCCGGCTGCACTATCCGATGAGTCGTCGTCGTCAGATGACACTGCACCGGAACCGCAGCGGAAGAAAACTAAGCAGCCCAATGTGTTGCGTAAAACTCCTAGGGCAAAGGTGTTTTGGACAAAAGATCACATCAAACAGCAAGATATCTATTTCCCAGAGCCAAACTTCGTTGAGTATCGAAATAAATCTCAACGGAACTTTTTGAATTGTTTTTTGAAGATGAACTTATTTCATTTCTTACGGATCAATCAACTCGATATGCATTGCTCATAAATGTTGCAGATCCTAAGATCACTAATGAGGAATTCAGGTGCTTTCTAGGAATATTGATATTGTCTGGGTACAATCAGCTTCCCAAAAAACGTTCATTTTGGGACCGCGGAGAAGATATGAGAAATGGAATGGTGCATAAATCTATGCGTCGAGACCGTTTTATGCAAATAATGAGGTTTGTACATTGTGCTGACAACACAGCAATTGATTTGGAGGACAAAATGTTTAAACTTAGGCCGTTGATGGACAATCTGAAGAAGAAATTCCTTCTTCATTTCAAACCAACTCGAGAACAAGATTATGATGAATCGATGATAGAATATTATGGCCGCCACGGGTGCAAGCAATTCATACGGGGCAAACCCGTAGGGTTTGGATTTAAAGTTTGGTGTCTCAACACAAACAAGGGATATCTTACGAACTTCGAGGTGTATCAAGGCAAGCTTCCATTAGATTATATTAGATTAGTTTGGTTTAATGGCGCGTCAACGACGAGGTTATATTGCGCACATTAATTGTTATATTTAACTTTGTTGAACATAATTGGAGGGCAAGGGGAGAGGGTCGACCTAACGGGCCCGATCCGGGGGAGTCTGAAACTGGTGGGAAAGCCAGTTTAGAATGGGGACAGACCGGGGGGGGGGGGGGGATGCGTCGGGCCGGTTGGACCCGATTTCAGGGGGATCACCATTTCGAGGGGGGAGGCCGGCCCGAGGGGCCCGCGAATTTGGGGAGGGCATGGGACTAGGCCGACCCTGGACTGCACTTGGTTGGGACCAACTCGTATGTGAGCCGGTCCCATAAGCCCCACCACCGCGTCAAGGTGGCAGTCCATTGGTGGGGAGGGCATGGTTAGGCCGACCCTGGCTGCTTTTAGTCTGGGCCTCACTACTGATCTGTCCGGCATGGGTAACCCTTACACATGAGCATATGCTCGCCGGCGTAGCTGCAATGGATCATTGGCCAACACAAACCCCACCACCGCGATAAGGTGACAGCCGTCGGGGGGGGGGGGGGGGGGGGGGGGGGGGGGGGAGGGGGGGGGCAAGCTTCTAAATGCAAATCCGAATTACGAAGTGTTGTTTGGAAAAGCAGCTGCTCCTATGGTCAAAATGATTGATGAACTTCCTCAACCAGAACTACCGTACAGATTTTACTTCGATAATTTATTTACTGGCATGAACTTGCTGAACTATCTCAGTGCCAATGGGTACGGAGGAACGGGAACGATAAGAGAAAATCGCGTACCCAATGACTGCCCAATAATAGGTACAAAAGCAATGAAGAAAAAATATAGGGGGACGTTTGAATATGCATATAGCCGAGACGAAGACATCATCATCGCCCGCTGGATGGATAACGCAGTTGTCACGGTGGCTTCAACTTGCCACGATACAGATCCTGTCTCCGCTGCTAGTCGATATTCGCAGAAGGATAAGAAGAAAATCCAAATCCCTCGTCCAAATTTGGTTGCAGAATATAACAAGTTTATGGGTGGCACAGATCGGATGGATGAGAATGTCGGCAAGTACAGAATCGGGATTAGAGGGAAGAAGTGGTGGTGGTCCATCTTCACATGGCTAATTGATGTATCGCTACACAATGCCTGGATTTTAGCCCGTAGTACCGGCTCCGATATGCCTCAGCTCGAATTTCGTCGACAAATCGTACAGTATTATCTCGTGCGCAACCAAAATCTTCCAATAATAAGTAGTCGGCCGTCAACATCGCAAGGAAGTAACTCATCGGCCGAGTTGCTGACATCGTCCGATACGACAGGATTGATCACTGGATTATACCCGTAGCAGATGATAAAAGAAGACGATGCATCGGAAGTCAATGTAAAAGCGTAGTAAAAACGCAGTGCTCGAAGTGCGATGGTGGGATTTGCATCAAATGTATTATGCCATATCATGTAAAAGCTTGAAAATGTAAAATTAATATTTAATCTGTCAATTGTAATTTATATGTGGAATACAAATGCATTAAAAGTACATTATGTGAAAATAGCCTAATATGACTCTGCATGAGCCTAGTGTGACATATATGTCACACCCGGTAACACCCAAAATACCTTCAATAAAAAAAAATCCTGAAATTACTTTTTTCTTAACATCATTTTAAACAAGTGCATCAAAAAAAAAGTTCTTTTTTTAATATTTTTTAATTCAGGCACTAAAGGGTTAAGCTATTAAAAAAACTCAACAGTCCATTTTTGGCCAAAATGGCACTTACGAGGTTTTGCCGCGTAGCCGACGATATCTGGGATATTTCCATAATGGCATGTCGACTGCTGAGGCACACTCGAATCACAGCCTGCACCTCATGGACACTGCTGAGGATGATGTTGCGCTCAACACAGTTCTAGCAGACGCCAGCATCAATCCCAGTAAACGCCAAGTAGAGCATGTCTACTCAACATGGAGGTGCATAAAGATTATATTTATTTATTTTTACCGAGTATTATTACACTCATTTCAAATATCCGGTTACTTAATTCTTGCATTTTGTACAATACCGACCTAGATTAACTACAAAATTAACAATTTTGAACCAATTAAAATACACTATAATTATAACTTAGGTGACAATTATTCAGTAAGTTTAATATTAAAAATTTTGGGTGGTTTCCTCTGATCTTCGTACCTATTTGAAGATGATATTGAAAGAGTTAGTACGAATGAACCGTCGAGTCTCGAAGGCTTGCTCTACTGGTACTTCCTGCTGCATAAATAATGTTGTTTTTTAACCTTTTTAAGATCCCATGTTATAATAACTAACAACCAACACGGCGACTTAACATCATACCAGTATAAAATAGTCACAAAATGTTCAGCGTGCCTGGAAAGTTTAATTTTTTAATCTAACGCTTAAACATTTTAATGACCTATCACTAGAGCAATTAACCCAGAAAGCCGAAGGTCCCAGGTCACGGAATTCAGGAAACAAATAACGAAAACACAAAATGATGCTGTCACTCACTTCCTAAACAATGACCTTGACCTGGACCCGAGACATCGACATCGACCGTTGCCAAAGATAAGGGACAGCATCCAAAAAAAAAAAAAAATGAGACCTGTAACTGTTTAGTTCATCTCCTACTGGCCTTAGGAATGTAATTGAAAGAGGAATGTAATGTAAGACAAAAACACAAAAAGAGCACATCTTTATCTCCTACTTATTCGCGTCACAACTCTTATCTTCAACAAGGTCACATGTCGGTCTAAAGCGTCGACCTTCTTTCAATATCAATTGGACGACCTCTAACCCGATGACGCAAAAGTGACTTCTATGATTCTTGATCAATTTCAAATCAAAACCGACGATTTGTTTTGAGGTTTTCATTAGCAGGTTACTTCAAAAATCCGCGAACAGAAATTAATGTGCAGTGTTTAAGCTTTAAGTTTTGAACAATGGAAATATGACGGTTTCAAACCGTGAGAGTTGAAGGACTGTCCTCCGGGGTATGAAAGGAGTAGGTGCTTTGAACAAGTACAACGTATACCACGGCAGGAAACTGGCTCGATGACCAGGACCATCCAGAGCAAGCACTATAGAGTACGTACAAATTTGTCTTCCAGAAAAGATAAAGTTGCTTTATAGTAGTTATAGTACAGCAAATTAACTCGTGTTTTAAATAATGTTTTAAAATAAAAAGTGTAGTAAAAAATTATTGTTAGGATACGATTACTTAACCTCCTCGCTTCAAGCAAACACCCTCTGAGTTTATATTTTACACATTAAATATGTTCATAAATACTACTTTCACTTTCTTTTTTTAAAGAAACTATTGAGAGAGAACCATTATCATCGACCGCATCGTCGATGAGGTCGAGTGCGGTTGTGTTTTCGCTAAGCTCTCAACCACTGATTGTGCATAGTAGTATTCTCATTGATTTGTTTATTTATGATGTCGTGTACTAAGTGTAGTGAAGTATTTCCAGCCGACGGATCATTTATCAAGTGCGAAGGGTGCTGTTCAGTGCTACATTTCGACAAATGCTCTGGGATTAAAAAGACGTCGTATTCTTCAAAATCCCAAGAGGCCAAGAAAGAGTGGCGTTGTCCACTCTGCCGAAAAAAGCCGCCTACTCCGTTAGAAGTGCCGGTTGCTGGTCAGCAAGCATTCAACTTTACCGACGCTACCCTTCTGGCAGCATTTGAAGATTTGAAAAAAGAATTCCGTGAAAGCTTCAAGGGCCTGACAAGTGAGTTGGTAGTTTTTAAAGAGCAGTTGACCACAGAGGTCAATGAACTAAGAGACACAGTGCAGACTTTGCAAAACCAAGTGCAAGAGAAAGACGCTGTAATCGAGAGCCTTTCTGATAAGATTAACCATCTTGACCAATACTACAGGAACAAAAACCTGGAAATTGATAACGTGGAGTATAAGAGAGACGAGTGTGTGGAGGACTTGGTGTTGAAATTGGCTAAAGAGTTGGAAGTAGACATTGTACGGTCAGATATTGATGCAGCACACCGTTTACCAAACAGGAGCGACAACGGGCGTCATCCAAAGATTTTGGTTCAATTCTTGTCTAGGAAGAGAAGAGACGCGTTTCTAGATAAGAGGAAAGTTGCTGTTTCTAGCGACAAGATAGTCGCTGGCGGGGTGCTGAAGCAAAGAGTTTACGTGAACGAAAATCTAACCGTGTATAACAGAGAGCTGCTGTGGACAGCTAAGCAGCGTGCTAAAGAAGTGAAGTTTAAGTTTGTATGGCGTAGACAGAGGAAGATTTTTGCACGAAAAGACGAGGGCAGTAAATTGGTTAAAATATTCTCATTTGACGACGTTGATAAGTTCATTGCCTAGTTAATCAAGTAGTGTATGTTTTGTTTTGATGATGTCATTGCAGATGATATTGTTGAAAATGACCGCGTTGTTGTTAGTGAACTTGATGGCTGGTGTAGTAGTATCCGGGGGATAACGTTCATTCAATATAATGTCAGATCAATCAGAAAAAATTGGGATGAGTTGAATGCAATATTGTGTAATCAGATTGGTGTACTTCATGTATTGTTGTTGTGCGAAGTATCAGTGAGCAATGTTTATGATGTTGGCTCTGTGTACAATATTGACGGGTATAACTTGTTTTGTAAAGTCAGGGAGGCTAGAAAGGGAGGTGGATTATTTCTTTATGTGAAGAAATCGATTAGTGTTGTCAAATTGCAAGAAGATTTTTCCTTTTTTGAGGGTTTGCATTGCTTATTAACTTTGGAAAATAATTTAAAATTTAATTTGTTAGCTATATATAGACCCCCTGACCTCAGTCGGGTTAGTTTCCTTACAGAACTTGAAGAGGTTGTTGATGGTTGTCGCGGTAAGAGTTTTGTTGTCCTGGGGGACATGAACATTGACCTGTTGAGGAATGGGGATGTTATTGTGCAGAGATATGAAAATATTCTTGCAGGTAGTGGGTTTTTTAAATGTATTGTAAATGCTACTAGGGAAGAGATGAGGGTAGGAATTTTGTCTGTATCGTGTATAGATCACATATTTGTAAGGAGTAAGGCCAAGTTTATTCGCTCTGCCATTGTTACGATCAAAACAACAGATCATTATATGGTTTTAGCTGATGTTATTCTCTCTGATGTACTTTCTGACTCTGTTCCAACTGAAAGGTGCGTGAGAGTGAGGGAAGATTTACTTTTGATGAAACTAAACGCAATTGATTGGAAGAATATGTTAAATGTAGATGGAAGTGTCAATTTGTATGAGAGTATTATGGAAGCAGTAACACAATGCTATGACGAGGCTACCTTCACAAGTGATGCAGTGTGTAAGAGTAAAAGGATGCAGAAAAGTTGGATGAATAAGGAGATTTTTAAAAAAATGAGGGAGAGGGATAATGTATTTAAAAAATGGAAAAGCTGTAAAAGCAACCTCAGACACTCATTTGCCAGGACCTATAAAAAGTTGAGATCCCAAGTCAGAAAAGAGATCAATATTGCGAAAATAAAGTTTTATAAAAATGAGTTTGAACGGGTCAAAGGCGATTTAAAACTTACTTGGCAGAAAATGAATATGTTGCTGGGTAGAAGTAAACAAAAGTCGGTAGATGAGATTATAGGGCAATATATGGGGAGGAAACATGCCGCCGATGTCATTGTAAGTGAATTTGCAAGGTCATTTGTGAGGGATGTTTGTTTCCTTGGAACACAAATGCGAAATACAAACCCTGGTAAATAATTCTCAAACTTGCATTCAATTACAGTCGATGTACATGCCTCGCGTGACCGAAGACAGTGTATTCGTTATTATTTCTGAGATGACCTCCAATAAAGCACCTGGATGTGATAGGTTTCGTGTACGAGATTTGAAACATTTAGCTGATGTAATCAGTCCTGTGTTGGCGAAGCTAATAAATGCGACGTTGGATTCTGGTGTAATTCCACAACAACTAAAACAATCCATTGTTAAGCCTGTGTTTAAAAAGGGAGATCACTTAATTTTCTCTAATTACAGACCAATTTCATTGTTGCCTTCGATTGAGAAAGTTATGGAGCGTTGTATTGCTAATAAATTAGTTGAATACCTAGAAAAATACAGAATTATTTGTGATAACCAGTTTGGCTTTCAAAGAGGGAAAAGTACGTCCGATATTTTAATCAAATTTTCAGATTTTGTAAACTCAAATCTTAACGAAAATAATCATATAGTAGCTCTTTTTATAGATTTCTCTAAAGCCTTTGATACAATAAACCATAAAAAAATGATTAAGGCCTTGGATCGAATTGGTGTCAGAGGTCCGCTACTAAATTGGTTCAAAAGTTATTTAGGTGGTAGGACCTTTCGAGTAACAATGGGTGAATGCTCCAGTCACTTAGCGGAGAATACATCTGGGGTGCCCCAAGGCTCGATTTTGGGCCCCACTCTTTACCTAATTTATGTTAATGAAATGTTTAGTTGTGTTTCCAATTGTCGTATTTACATGTATGCCGATGACACAGTTCTGGTTGCTGCCCATCCCCATCTAGAAAGTGCAAGAGCTACGTTGCAATTGGATTTTTCAAATGTTCTCCGTTGGACGCATGATCACAATTTAATATGTAACTCCAGTAAGACTAAAATCATGCATATCTGCTCTCCATTAAATAGAAACAGAGATGTTAATGTAAAGATTGTTTCTCATTCATATGAATGTTTGCATAGGGTAATTAATTGGAGTTGTTTCAATTGCACTGATATTATTGAAAGTGTCGAGAGTCATACTTATTTGGGTGTAAAAATAGATAGATTTTTTACATGGCAACTACACATCAATTCAATTTGCAGCCGATTACGGTCGGTTGCTTATGCCTTACTTAATGTAAAGTATTACTTGCCCTTTGGCTTAAGGAAAACTCTCTTATCATGCTTTAGCTGAGTCAATTATGTCCTATGGACTGTTGGCTTGGGGTAGTTCATCGGAGTATTTTATTAAGAAGGTTTCCAAAATACAAGATAAAATTATAAAGTCAATTGCACCTCCCAACCTCCTAAAAAATTATAACCTTATTAACGAAATATATTTAGAATTACATTTGTTGCCGCTTGCTGAGTTATTTTTATATAGACTAATCTTAAAATATTATTATATTGACGATTATAAAAATAGGCATTTGGACGATACTATGAATGCACGCTTGAGAAATAAAGAAAAATTTATTATTCCGGCATACAGAAACAAAAATGGAAAGAGGACACTTGGATATTTAATCCCTTTTATTTTTAACCAAATACCCAATAACATTGCATCACTTGATAAGTACAGATCAGTCAAATTATGTGTTAAAAAATGGCTTCTAGAAAATCTTGCAGACTTAACTTGATGTAGGGAATCGTGTTTCATATATTGTAAAATTGCTTTAGGTGAATAAATTGGAAAGGTTCTCCTTTCACGCAGTTTTTTATGTACTTTTTTGTGTTATTTTGTATCAAACTTATTTCTGTAAATGTGTTTATTTGTGATTTCTTGCGCTGTTAATCACGCGGTTGGATTTTTCTTACTTTAATTTTATTAAGTTTAATTGTACTATTTTCTTGATTGTTTTTCATATTATGTTATTGCTATGTGCACAAGACCATTGACGATGCGACTATATTTTGTTTTGGTATCTAGCGTTCCACAGATGAGCCCTCGTGGCTTTGTGGTGTTCTCCATGTTTTTGTTATAATTTAAATGTATTATATTGTGTATCAATAAATAAAAATTAAAAAATCTCTGCACTCAACTGTCAATTAACAATTTTGGCTAATGTAAACTCAAAAAGCTAATTAATTTATTCTACCCTACTACGTGTTATCCGTGATTCTCCTGCAGGAAGATGATGAAGTTGATAAACACTTATGACGTCACAACATACTGATAATAGTTAGAATATACGTCTAAACACATGAGCTCATGGCGACAAAGCTGGTTAACTACATTACCGACTAATCACACAATAACTGTTGAATTAGTAGTCAATCAGTATTGGGCGATGGGAAATCTAACAAGCCAGCGAGACTTTCTTGTCAAATGCATGGTCGACGTTTTGCCCAAGGACAACACTCGCAGAGAGGACGAGATGATTGCCGTGCAGTAAACAATGCATTTCATCTCGAGATCAACGGTGAAAAGAAAAGGGCATGCAAAATATGTACTGATAACACTCTTAACATCAGCTGTCAGGCCATCAAGTGATTAAGAAGAGTAGCGAATTCATCTTGGAGGAAGACCTGCGTGGCAAGCATGGTCAACAACGAGGGGTTGTAAACGAGACCATAGATAGAATAAAATCCCACATCGAATCTTTCCCCCTTTCCCCCTTTCGAGATTGAACAAAACTTTAACACAGGAGGTATAGGAAAATCATTTCGTTTTGGGTTTATAACTTTTAAAATATAACACGTTGGTATTGTTTTTAATTTTTGTCCTAATATGTCCAACTATCTATCAGAAAATAAGTTTTTGATCAAAGTTGGGACAAACTAAAAATAAGATCTTCATTTTTAGCCTAAATGTGACACGATTTTACCTGTCTGCCATAAGATAACATGGGGAAGAAAACTCAATTTATCTCAGAAACTAGACACGAGAAGTGTTTAATTTTTTCAAGGATTGTGTAATATTGCCAACGTAATATTTTTGTTGCCTTAAAATCATTTGCACATTTTTTACCTGCTGTTGTAGTGGAAAAATAGCAATAAAGATATATATTGTGTATGGCATGATTACCAATAAGTAGACAAAAAAGTATGAAAATCTGAGACTATGCCCGATTGGATGAGCCACCTTAAGGTTTGATGGCATCATCCCATGAAGGCTGTGTTAACGCATCATCTACCTCTAGTAGGCGAGCTCTTATTTCATAGATAATAACAAGGATTAATTGTCAACCATAATTCTAACCATCGCCCTCTATGGTAAAACAAAGGTTGTCTACGAATTAAGGAGGGGATATCCTGCCTGTTAGTGTAATACTCTTTTAAAATTGCTTCAGTTTATTCCCAATGAAACTTTATGAACTGTTTCTTATATTACTATAATGTGCGTATTTTCCTTTTTCCTTTGTAGATTTGTTATGGAACTCCGTGAATGCGATCTATTATTGTTACTGTTTTTATTTTTTAGAATCTTCTCCACAGATTAGCTTTGTGGAATTTATGTATTATTTTCTGGTTAACAATATAAAAGAGTTAAAAAATACTTAATTAGTTTCAATGAACTGCAGTTCACGCCATGGCGCAGTGCACTTAACCTCAACTTGAGACAACATTATATCTACGTTCACCACACTTTACAGGGATTGGGAACGGACTGTGCATTGTGACGTCACTCCCATAAGACCAATGCTAAATGAAGGCGGCCAGGGTCTGGTCCGTCGATTTTACGTAGATTATTTGCTTCGACGTACCCTACCTCCTGCTCCTGCTTACTTCCAGTGCACCGGCGCAGAGGACGCTTTTGGAGCTTTGTGCAGATGCGGAATTTGATTCACACAATTGCCGCCAGGTTTGAAAGAGCTTCTCAAACTTGCCGCTGCTAGTGATGATGGGGCATTGTCGAACGTTTGAATTCTCTTCTTGGCGGGAGATAAATACTTGTCACGAGAGCGGCATCACAGCCGCTTGATCTATGCGTGTTGTGTTCTATGTGACCAGGGGGGTTATTCTAAATTCCTTTGTCGTCTCGTTTCACGTGATACGGGCTCACTGCACACTGGAGTGCTTACACGGTAGTGACGCCGTATCAATTGATACGAGACGACAAGCGAATTTAGAATAACCGCCCTGGGGTGGGATCGTGTAAAATGAAAACTTACTTGTCGCAGCGACAATTTTCTCATTTCAATGTTCTTCACGGCCTTCTCGCTTCGACAAGGGAGTTGTCATTTTACTCGATCGCAGCCTGACCCATGGCCAGCTACTCAGACCGTTTCCAATCCCTGTAGAAGTGTGGTCATTTCCCTCGAAGACAACGAGTTTCATTTACGGGGTTCTGTTCAGCATTATTATCAGATATGTAGGTTATTTTAATTACAAGTGGCAAGTGTTCAGATTATTTGAGTATAATTGAGTGTAAAATTCTACCAAATAAAGTGTTATAGGTAATCTAATGGTCTGCATTTGTGTTGACTTTTTGGAAGTAAGACAGAGAAATTAAAATTAACTATAGGTAACTACCTACCCAATAGTTTTATCTGGTTTATTCTCAGGATGCCTTTGAACAGTTTTCTGGATCTAAGTCATGTCGGCAAAATACACTTGTAGGTGCTGAACTCGATAAGAACAATGGCCCTTCCCGCCTTGAGAAATCAAGAAATGTTGTTTTTCCGAAGAAAGATTTTATGACCGTGACTCTGTCAACGGGGATGAAGGAAACAACAGATTTAATGCCGATGATATCGATAGTTTTCAAGATAGAGGAGAGGGTCATATCATTGGCACTGATACCACCGATGATGATGATGATGATGATACTGATGTAGAGAGTGTAGTGTAGGCTTGTGTAGGCTTCAAGAAAATTCGATAAACAGGGGGGTGCCACTTTAGAAGTAGCTCATATTGAATGTGGATAATGATAACGACACGGATTTTTTCGATGATGAATCCACAACGAACTATTCTTTTCGTGAAAAATTGGCACCCTTGGCATTAAATGTCAACCATTGTTGTTGATCGACTTCTCGTACTTCTTAGATCGCATCAGTGTTTTGAACGCCTTCCAAATACAACTAGGACATTGTTAAAGACTCCGAAGAGGACAGATGTGATTGTTTTCCCTCCCGGGAAATATGTTTATTTTGGTGTAAACACCGTCTCACAAATGTTTTGTCAAATCTTCGTCAATGTCCGGACAGTGTGGCAATGCTTGTGAACGTGGATGGACTGACACACAGCACTTCAAACCAATTCTGGCCAATACTTATAGCCCCACCTGATATTCCGAACGTGTAACCGTTTACTGTTAGCGTATCACGGTGATAAGAAACCTGCTGATGCCTCGGATTTGCTGAGGACTTTTGTAAACAAAGCAAATCCTGTGATCCGTGATGGAATTACTGTCAAGGACAATGTTAGTGTATCGATCAAAGGATTTATCTGTGATGCACCAGCTAGAGCGATGATCAAGGGAGTAAAAGGGCACAGGGTACTTTGGCTGTGAGAAGTGCGATCAAGAAGGATATTGGGTCGAGAATCGGGTTGTGTTCCTAGAATGCGATTCCCAGCCCCGAACAGACGTGCAGTTCAAAAACCAACATCAACAGGAGCATCACAATGTTCAAGGAGAAACTGCCCTTGAAGAACTCGATGTTGGCATGGTCAGCCAATTTCCCTATGAGTACCTTCACCTCTGTTGTATTGGCATGATGAAGAAATTGGTTACAATTTGGTTGCGAGGTTAACTCGAAGTCCGACTCAGGAGCCGTCTTGTGGACGAGTGTTCAAGTCTTCATGCCAGTCTGTCCCCTTTTGTTTGCCGGGAATTTGCACGAAAGCCGAGAACATTCAGGGAAATGGATCGCTAGAAGGCCACAGAGTGGAGAATAATGTTATACTCTGGGCCACTGATTCTGAAGAACATTTTACCACCAAAAATGTATGAACATTTTCATACATCCTTTGCCTCGTGTGCCAAGGATCCTACGCGTTCTGCCGAGGTACTGCGAGAAGTACACAGGACCAAACCAGACTCTGTATTACAATTGCCCCTTGACCAGCTCTTCAACGAGGACACCGCAATCTAAATAAACACGATCTATTGCAACATTGCGAAGAAGGGTTCACAAACCTCGAAGTCATGCTGTTTTGAATGACAGAAAGGTGTAGGGAGTAGGTCCTGTGAAAGCATTCTCCTCAATGCATTATCATTCTTAAATTCTACACAGGCACGGCATGGCAACGCCTCACTCGCCAGTTTAACAGTAGAGGTGTGATTGAGCGCAGTGTTAGCCAGCTGCATCTCAAGTAAACCAACATGACGGAGACGGAAAGCCATTGGGAAGGAGAGGAATCGCCAGATAAAGACTGGTAGTGGGAGCTTCAAGCCCATCCCTCTGCCACTGTTTGGTGATAGAATCCTTGGCATAATAGGAACAGCGTAGGCAGAGGGATTGATTAAATTATTATAGTTTAACGGCGCGTCAACGACGAGGTTATATTGCGCACAATAATTTGTATATTATACTTTGTTGTTCAAAAGTGGAGGACATGGGGAGGGGAACGACCTAACGAGCCCTATCCTGAGGAGTCCAGCGCTGGTGGGAAGGCCGGTCGGAATTGCGACGGACCGGGGTGGGGGGGGGGGGGATTCGGATTAGATTATTGTGGTTTAACGGCGCGTCAACGACGAGGTTATATTGCGCACATTAATTTTTGCATTTTTGTATTTAACTTTGTTGATATAAGTGGTGGACATGGGGAGGGGTCGACCTAACGAGCCCGATCCGGGGGAGTCCAACACTGGTGGGGAGGCCAGGCCGGAATGGGGACGGACCGGGGGGTGTGAGGATTCGGGCCAGCGGGACCCGATTTCAGGGAGATCACTATCTCGAGGGGGAAGACCGGTCCGAGGGGACCACAAATTCAAGGGAGGGCATGAATAGGTCGACCCTGGCTGCTCTGTGTCTGGGCCTCACCACTGACCTGTAGCCCTTACACATGAGCATATGCTCGCCGGCGTAGCTGCAGTGGATCATTGGTCAACACAAACCCCACCACCGCGCTAAAGTGTTAGCCGGAGGGGGGGGGGGGGGGGGGGGGGGGGGGAATTTTTGATTATCCAAGGAATTTTGAACGGAAATGAGGCAGCGGCAGTATCAAGTCAACATGCAATTAACAGTCTGTATATACGGGATCATTTTAATCTATTTGAAGTGAGTAATAATACTTTTGTGTAACACTTTATAATAATCAAGCACAATTGTTTAGATCGTACAATGATTCCTCAACCTCATGCAGTACGGAACACATTAAATACCATTGAAGAAAGTATAGTAGTGGCAGGACCGAGCAATGCAATAGACCCTGTAGATGTATCCCTCAGAATAATATGCAATTATATGAGAACTTGCTACACAATTCCTAGAACGTTCTTCGCAAAACTCCATCACAACTCAAATCTGACTCGGAGCCATGTTCAGTGCCTGGTTACAGAAACTTCAAACTTCTTGGGTAGTGGATTTATGACTCTTTTGAAAGACGAGGTTTTAAACGCATCGGAAAATAATGCTCCCTGTGATATAGATGAGATTCGCACAAAATGTGAAGTGTCCGAAAGACTGTTTCAAATTTTCGAAAGGTTACATCAGAGAAGAACCAAGATGTCTGCTTCGACCAATCAGGTAGTTGAGTAGGCAGTGTAGTATATAGGCTCTCTAGGCAGTGTGGGTGAATATCTTTGGACACAGGTTCCATACAAGGACAAGGGAAGTTCATTTTCAGTGGGATTAAAAAATTGGACTTTGATTGGCTTTGAATAATCTTTTCAATACTATACCTTCATCGAACGACATCTGCTTGAGAACAACCAGCAACGTCTCTTGCAAGGGCGCCTGGGCGCAGATCTCCTGGTAAAGAGACCAACCGCTAGAGGCGCCAGGTACTAACTGGTGGGCGTGTTGGGAACTGATCTGGCTTGGACTTGTCTGATGGATGTTTTTACAATATACTAACTTCATTCACCTCCATATCGACGCATGCAAGTTGGCTCAAGCGCCATGTAGACACGACGTAGTCTTGTGTAGTGTCTGAGTGCAACTTCATGTAATCAGCGGAAACTTATAGGGAGGATATGGGTAGGTTGACCCTGGCTGTTCTTTGTCTGGGCCTCACCACTGACCTGTCCGGCATGGGTAGCCCCTTACACATGAGCATACGCTCGCCGACGTAGCTGCAGTGGATCATTGGACAACACAAACCCCACCGTCGCTCTAAGGAGGCAGCTACAAAATACTAAATTTTGTCTTGGGTGTTTCCCACCTAAATCGTTTCAATAAAATGTTCTAAAGTATTTCGGTTTTAATAATTGTGTTATTGCTTAGAGCTTAAGCATTATAGTTCACATTCAATGACAATAATATTATTCACTATCAACCAGATCACTATCCGCAGCGTTGACTTGGAAACGAACTATTTTGAAATATGTAACAGTGTGTCGGTTCCTATTGTTCATAATGGAATCGTTTAACAACAGATAATGGCCAATTGTTGAATTATTGTAACCATGAAAACATTACTCGCTTCCATTGAATTGTAATCTTTACGCAAACAGTGTGTAGGTGCAGTGAGCTACTTGAGTAGCGTATTGAAGCTAGCTGAATACCGACACGCTGAATGACGTCACTCAGCCGCTTCGGACCGGATAACGTTACGGGGACCAGAGGCTACAGATGATCGAGGTGTCCCAGGTAAGCTTGAAACTCTCTCATCTCCAATCAGAAGGGCTGGCTCGAGGTGTCATAATTTCAGGCTGGTTTACATAGGTAAAGTCACAGAGCGCGCAGCAACATGCACACGTCCGACACGTTGAGCCTCCGACTGCCAACTAACAAGCAAAGCATAGCGCGGCTGGCTGATGGTTTCAGGACCGCTTCAGGGAGTTTACACAATTTTTCGAGAACAAAACCGCAAGTGTCTGTGCAATTTATACTTTTTCACCTATATTCGGTATCTTTAAAGTACAATTTTGCTGCACAACAGACAGTGTTTTGGAAGTACCAGTGAAGATTGAGTTGTCTGTGACAAATCTTCAAGTGCCAACTGTGTTAACAAACTACTGTTAGCGGCAAGTAACGATTTCGATTTCCATCCAGATTACTTTTCGCACAGATGTGAATTGAATTTATTACGTTGTCTCGGAAACCGTCCATAATGATAACAAGGAAACGACGCTTATATTGTCTCAAAATGAATTGTTGAATTGCTAGTCATATACAATTATTATTGAACGATTGTAACTAAGGAAACTGGTCTCCGTTTAAAAATGAAAATTGTCTTAAGTTTTCATTCATGGTATAATTCAGTCCGCAATACTGAAATATATCATTTAAATACGATTTATTTACTTCTATCTTTACTGCGGTCAAGTAAAATACAAATTATTGAACAGAAACACTGGTATTGTCAAGTAACAATAAATAAAAAGAGTCCGCAATATTTTGCCGATGCGTTCGATCGGCTTCGTCAAGCGAGACTCTTTTTATTTATTTTTACTTGACAATACCAGTGTTTCTGTAAAATAATTTTTATTTTACTAGTTGGTTCCTGGTATATTATCTTCTTCTTTGTTTTATTAATTTACTGCGGTCTTTGCGCTGATGACTAGAACGACGAGAACGGCTTACGATCTCCTGCTGAGCTTTGACACCACAATCCTGGCACCAGGAATGAAGCCAAGAGTTGTAATGAGCGACTTCGAACTGTCCCTGATGGTAGCAGTGAGGAACACACTTAAAGGCATTGTGGGATAGCAAAATACAAAGATCATGGATGTGAATGCTAGGTGCACCTGCAAAACTCGGCTAATTTGTGTATCACAACTGGATACTGACAATATCCCTTTCAGAATATGTGTGTTTCTTTAGTCGATTTATTATGCATATTTTTTAGCATGCAACGGGACTGATCTTTCAGTGTAAAAGCTACTTAACGATATTGCCACTTGGCTGGGCCAATATTTACCCATATTTTCTTAATGAAATAATTATTTTAACGACTAGAAATTAATCATATTATTAATGGACAATTCCATCATTATTACATCATTAATATATTATATCATTATATTATATCATTATTATATAATAAATAATAAAGGAGTTAAAAAAAAATTATCCATAATTATTACATAATTATACAATGTTTGCATTTGATGTGCTTCATTATGCATAATTTTAATTAAATATATTATTATTGCTCCGCAGGAGAACGGGAGTAAGAACGTGAGAGCTGGTTTCGAGAAATGTGGTTTAAACCCATTGAATAGAGATAAAGTGCTCGATTGCCTGCCAAGTGAAGAGATTGTCGTTGGCACTTTGGCTGACAATGTTATCATTGAAATCGACACCTCGATCATCAGCATTCTTAATGAGTTGCGGTATCCTGAAGAGGTGCTAAGACCAGAAAGACGAGGAAGACAGTCATTGTCCTTCCAGGCTAGAGTGTCTCTGGTTTCGATTTAACTGAGGCCGAAGAAGAAATTCTGGAGGCAGAGGATGAGGACGAAGATGCAAATGGTTCGGAAGACGAACTTCCCGCCTCATAAAAAAATGTACAAACACACACATATCTTTGAATCATGTATTAGTTGGTGACGGGGGCATTTGACTGGATCGTACAAGTGCTGGGTGTGGCTTACTGACAGTGTTAGGTACAAGAAACACATTTACTATGAACGAGTAAGAGACAACGCTCGTAGACAACGAGCAAGAACTAACAGTCGACATCTGCCAAGAGAAACCACAAGGAGAACTTCCTTCGTGTGGACCCGTTGACCATGTTTACGCAGTAGTGAACGTCATCAATGGAGGGGGAAATGATCAAGAAAATGATGACAAGTAAGAGACAACGCTCGTAGACAACGAGCAAGAACTAACAGTCGACATCTGCCAAGAGAAACCACAAGGAGAACTGCCTTCGTGTGGACCCGTTGAACATGTTTACGCAATAGTGAACGTCATCAATGGAGGGGGAAATGATCAAGAAAATGATGACGAGTAAGAGACAACGCTCGTAGACAATGAGCAAGAACTAACAGTCGTCATCTGCCAAGAGAAACCACAAGGAGAACTGCCTTCGTGTGGACCCGTTGAACATGTTTACGCAATAGTGAACGTCATCAATGGAGGGGGAAATGATCAAGAAAATGATGACGAGTAAGAGACAACGCTCATCGACAACGAGCAAGAACTAACAGTCGACATTTGCCAAGAGAAACCACAAGGAGAACTGCCTTCGTGTGGACCCGTTGAACATGTTTACGCAATAGTGAACGTCATCAATGGAGGGGGAAATGATCAAGAAAATGATGACGAGTAAGAGACAACGCTCGTAGACAATGAGCAAGAACTAACAGTCGTCATCTGCCAAGAGAAACCACAAGGAGAACTGCCTTCGTGTGGACCCGTTGAACATGTTTACGCAATAGTGAACGTCATCAATGCAGGGGAAAATGATCAAGAAAATGATGACGAGTAAGAGACAACGCTCGTAGACAATGAGCAAGAACTAACAGTCGTCATCTGCCAAGAGAAACCACAAGGAGAACTGCCTTCGTGTGGACCCGTTGAACATGTTTACGCAATAGTGAACGTCATCAATGCAGGGGAAAATGATCAAGAAAATGATGACGAGTAAGAGACAACGCTCGTAGACAATGAGCAAGAACTAACAGTCGTCATCTGCCAAGAGAAACCACAAGGAGAACTGCCTTCGTGTGGACCCGTTGAACATGTTTACGCAATAGTGAACGTCATCAATGGAGGGGGAAATGATCAAGAAAATGATGACGAGCAAGAGACAACGCTCGTAGACAACGAGCAAGAACTAACAGTCGACATCTGCCAAGAGAAACCACAAGGAGAACTGCCTTCGTGTGGACCCGTTGAACATGTTTACGCAATAGTGAACGTCATCAATGGATGGGGAAATGATCAAGAAAATGATTCAATCAGTGACCGCAGCAGGCGTCGTGATACGTCCAGGAAGCCATGGAGGCAAATAGGATCAAGTGTTGAGGATCTCATCGAGAGTTGCCACTTGGTGGCAGACGGGAATGAAAATGAGGGTTACGATGAGAAGATGAAGGAGGAGAAGAAGAAGAAAAAAGGGAAGAAGAAGGGCACAAGCTGTTGCGTTGGTTTTCAACTTGTTTGTTTTGTTTGAAATGTAAGAAGTAGTGACATATTTAGATAATAAAATATAATTAATTACAAAAACTGCTCTCAAGTTACTATACTAAAAGAAAAAAATATCTAATCTAGTTACCTACTATAACGACGATACCCTAATATATTAGAATTATGTTGATTGCAACTCAATTTAAACCAGATTAGATTAGATTATTGTGGTTTAACGGCGCGTCAACGACGAGGTTATATTGCGCACAATAATTTTTGCATTTTTGCATTTAACTTTGTTGATATAAGTGGTGGCTATGGGGAGGGGTCGACCTAACGGGCCCTATCCGGGGGAGTCCAACACTGGTGGGGAGGCCAGGCCGGAATGGGGACGGACCGGGGGGTGTGAGGATTCGGGCCGGCGGAACCCGATTTCAGGGGGATCACCATCTCGAGGGGGAAGGCCGGCCCGAGGGGAGGGGAGGGGACCGCAAATTCAAGGGAGGACATGGTTAGGCCGACCCTGGCTGCTCTTTGTCTGGACCTCACCACTGACCTGTCCGGCATGGGTAACCCTTACACATGAGCATATGCTCGCCGGCGTAGCTGCAATGGATCATTGGCCAACGCAAACCCCACCACCGCGCTAAGGTGGCAGCCATCGGTGGGGAATTTGAACAATTTTAGAACGTTTGTCCAGAAATGGAAAACAGCAAGTATGCTGATTTAAAGCATCAAGTGCATCAGAAACAATTAAAGGAATAAGCTCAGTTAATGATTCATTCATCTGCCGACACATTGGCGTAGAAATCAGTTATTTCATCAGATGAGGGCATCGCGGATTGCCTTGTTTACTGAATCTGTGGATTCGTCTGCTCAGAGGATTTCAACTTTATTTGTTTCATGGAAGCCGGAGGAAAAATCGGCGTCACAAACGGGAAGGATGGTTCTCATTTTAACACATTTTAACACTCATTATTAAACACATCCGCATTTGACTGGATCGTACAAGTGCTGGGTGTGGCTTACTGACAGTGTTAGGTACAATGAACACATTTACTATGATGAATACTATGAACACATTTACAAATATGTACAAAGTTAGTGTCTCTATTCTCAACGAAATATTTCCAGGCAAGAAATTGCCATTATAGAATGTCTCATCATCACATGAAAGTACTAAATCGCAACAAAACTAAATTCATCAATTTTTAAGTATCTTCTGAACTTGTCTGCACTCTGTAGGGTGAGGTCAAAGGGGGCCACAATAAAATCAAGATTTGAAAATAATCAAATTGGTATATTTTGGTGAGATTTATTGAGTACAATTACAACACATCCATTTCAATAATCTGAGGGGAACATCCTCGTATTTACATTCTTTTCAATGAAAATCACACTGCTCACATTGTAGCAGTAAATTGCCCTGCTCATAAAATCAATATTGATTATATTGATTCAACATTTACAGTTAGAAAATTTAATATTTAAAAACTAAAGAGGTCTTTAGGATTTCGCAACTACAAAAAATAACATGCTTACTGTTTGAATATCAGCTGATAAGTGGCAGTTCAATGTGTTCGCCAAGGTCTTCTGCTCCAGCTGCATTGAAGAGAGTGCCAGTGGAAGATTGAGGCGTATGTGATAGAACTTCAAGTAACCACTATGGTAACAAACTTCTGTTAGCGGCGCCAGCATGGATTTACACTTCCCTCCAGATCATGTTCGCATTGACATATGAAATAAGTTCATTAATACCATGTTGTCTGGTTACCGCCAATAATGGCATTCGAATTCGAATATCATATTATGATATTATGATTCTAATTACAAGGGTTCGAATTGTTGAAATTAATATTGTCGACTGCTAATAACTGACAACAACGGAGCCATTGTGTACAGGATACAGAAATGTTTCCCCCCCTAGCCTCACAGTAGGTATTGTTGTTACAGGCCCTACATGAAACAATCGCTAACCTGGAGAAAGAAGAAGTAAATTTCTCAGATGAACAAGGATCTTCGTACATTGCTCTCATGCAATGCATGAAGAAATGTGCGAAGATCACACGGAAGATGGAGAGAATTGCTGCAGGTGGACCTCGAAGAGAGCAGCCACAACTCCCTCGAGTTGTTTGTTCCACGCATATTCCAAAACGAAACAAACATATAGAAAAATACATCAAATCAGCCGGAAAGTTCCCCGATTACGAGGAACCTTAACGTAGTCCGAACATACAACTCCACAACGGAATTGGATATGTCACCTAGCCAATTAGAATCGATGGGTATGTATACCAATCTATTGCAGGACAAACAAACTGGCAGAGCGAATTTGTCTAGTTAATATTACAAGTAATAATGGATGACATGAGTTGATTTTACTATTTGTAGGAATAGCACAAATATTTGTATCGATTAAAGGAGAGAAAGGTGTTAAATTGTTGCCGAGATTCCATCGCTCTTTCATCGGTCTTTCATTGTTTGTTAACAAGAAAGCTGGAAGATGTCCATAATGATTTCTAGCATCACAGGACGGTTGTTTATTTCTGTGTTTTATTTTAGTTCAAGCAGTCTTCACTGACGTCGGAGAACAACTCCAAGGACATCGACAGAGGAATGACTGGAATGCAATATGTCATGTGCTCGGACATAAAATAGACCCTGCAGAATACAATGACACATTGTACGACCAGCTAATGGCTAATCGCGTCGTCGGGGAAGATAATATGGATGCTGTAAGTTAGACAATTAGGGTTTGTGTGATTTTGTCTGGCGATAAAAGTGGGCCAAAGTATGAAGATTTCATTGACTTAATTAATGATTGACTTAATTGACTAAACAACCTGCCACGTCATCGCTTAAAGTCCAGACACCCAGCTCACATACTGGCTGATAGTCTTAGCAATGCGAGCTTCGAGACGAATGTGGCTTGGGAACAGGAGTGGAAATGTTATCAACACAGAGGATTGGAATTTACACTGGATCCGTCGAGTTACCCGCCTGGTTTCCATCTTCCTCGACATCATTGGACCAGGTTAAATAGACTTCGAACCGGGCACGGGTAAATACATTAGCACTCTTATTGTTTCATTCATAGATTTGAACAAGTACAGACGAGTGTTAATATGAGGAAGAGTTATATCAGAGTGCACTACAGTTGTGGATGCTATGTGACATATGTATGTTGGCATCCCTGTATTATGTCATTGTTAGGTTGGCATTCCTGTAGAGTACTACATCTTTCATGTTGCTACATGGTGATTGCTATGTCATCCATCTTGGCTGGTTGTAAATGGAACCTAATAAAGTGCTACTAATTAATTAAGTAACATTGTTTTATTTAATAATCTTGTGTTCCTAAAGAACATAACATAGTGACAGAAGTGAAGAACTGAACAGTGAACCTGAACAGTAAGTAAAACCTGAAACCTAACGTTTCAAGTGTTAAAATTCGAAGTGCTGACTACGCCTAAGCGCGGTACCTAGTAAACGAAGAAAATGGCCGAAGCTTATTTCAAACCGCCTCCGGAAATGAACTTTGAAGGCAACTTAGCTGAAAACTGGCGCAGATGGCATCACAAATTTACAATATTCATGCAAGCTACCAAGAACGACGCTGAATCCGAGCCGCGACAGGTATCCCTATTGTTAAATTTCATAGGAGATAATGGGCTAGAGATTTTCAACACATTCAAGTGGTCCACAGACGCTTACAAGAAAAAAGTAAAACCAGTGGTAGAAAAGTTCGAGCAGCACTTTGCGTCTAGAAAGAACCTAATATATGAACGCTTCCAAGTTTTTTTTAAAACCAAGCAATGTGAAGGGTAGAATCTTTCGATCATTTTTATACTGAATTAAAAAAGCAAGCGCAGCTAAGCGAATTTGAGACACTGGAAGACAGCATGGTGGTTCAAGCAATCGTGTTGGGCATCAAGGACTTACGAGTTCAAGAGCTACTTCTCTGTGAGGCTAGTTTAAAACTAACTAAAGCTGCCGACTTCTGCCGTGCTGCGGAAGATTCTAGAAATCAGGCTAAAGAGCTGCAGCTGAAGACGACGGAAGTGAACTTTGTAAAGAAAAAAGCGACTACTGTCAATTCCAAGAAGAAGAGTGATGCGTACGACTGTAAAAAATGTGGGTACAAGCACACAGCGAAGAACTGCCCTGCATGGGGAAAGCCATGCAGTTTCTGCAAAGAGAAGAATCATTTCGCCATCAGATGCGAGAAACGAAAGAAGAAGACAAAGAAGAAAGCCGTCCACGCAGTCAAGAAAGAAGACAGCTTCGAAGAGAGTGCAGACTGATTAGATTAGATTAGTTTGGTTTAATGGCGCGTCAACGACGAGGTTATATTGCGCACATTATTTGTTATATTTAACTTTGTTGATCATAATTGGAGGGCAAGGGGAGGGGGTCGACCTAACGGGCCCGATCCGGGGGAGTCCAGCACTGGTGGGAAAGCCAGGCCGGAATGGAGACGGACCGGGGGGTGTGAGGATTCGGGCCGACTGAACCCGATTTCAGGGGGATCACCATCTCGAGGGGGAAGGTCGGCCCGAGGGGACCGCACATTCACTGGAGGGCATGGTTAGGCCGACCCTGGCTGCTCTTGGTCTGGGCCTCACCACTGATCTGTCCGGCATGGGTAACCCTTACACATGAGCATATGCTCGCCGGCGTAGCTGCAATGGATCATTGGCCAACACAAACCCCACCACCGCGATAAGGTGACAGCCGTCGGGGGGGAGTGCAGACTGTGAATATTCTGAAGAAGAAGATTCTGAAACTTAAGACCCAAACAATCATATGTTTATATGTATTTGTTTATAGGGACACTTGCAGAAAGTAAAGTGAGTACAGTTAAAAAGAGTTCATGGGATGAAATAATTGAAATTAAGGGAATCAATGTAGAATTTTAGCTAGATTGTGGTGCAAAAATAAGCATCATTCCCATGAAATTTTTCAAAAGTTGAACTAAAGCGCCGAACTTAAACTCAAGCCAACTAACACATTGCTAACACCTTTTGGGAATGGGTAAGAGAAAATTGTACCTGAAGGTATGATCAGTCTTAAATGTTCGAACTCTAAGGGTAAATCTAGTAAAATAGAGTTTGCTGTTGTTTCGATTGATTGTAAACCACTCCTAGGGTTAGAAGCATGCGTAAATCTTGAAGAGAGAGATATTATGGGTAATGGCGCTCAACAGCGAGGTTATCAGCGCCAGCCAAGTCATACAACAAAGGTGTTGTATTAAAATTTATTCATATCGCTAGGCGAAGTCATGGTGTTAAATGATAAAACACCAAATTGGTTAAAATCAACTAGATATTACGCTAGTGCGAGTCAAATCAGTCTAATATAGTGAGTCAAGTCTAGATAAAATGTGAGCTGGTATTACAGAGAAAACTGAGGTCGTATTGAGCCAGGTGCCGTTTTTATAAATACTGACCCTGGCTCGTCTAAAACTGAACTAACTACTTGTCAATGATAAAAACTTCTGACAGCGTGTGCTGTACGTGATCAGATAAAATCGAATATCCCAGTATCCTTCAGGAAGTCCATTAGCCTGTCAATACATTTATCATCGTCGCCGAGCACCTCGCTGAGATCACTCGCGAGACGATGACGACGGCGTGCTAGGCGGTTTTCTTCACAGTCCATCAGCATGTGATGGACTGTTAGAGGAACATCACAGGTGTCACACTGTGGATGTTCCTCTCTATTCATTAAATACCCGTGGGTCAATCGTGTGTGGCCAATCCGTAGTCGAGCAACGACGACCTCCTCCCTCCGAGAACGACGTGATGACGAGTACCATGGACCGACGCGGGGCTTAATAGCCTTTAGTTTATTATCCAAGAGAGTGTCCCATGAAGACTGCCACATCTTCATGGACTCTCTCTTGAATAGAAGTTTTAAGTCGGATGCTGGGACAGCTCGGTAATCTGTGTAGTTCTTTAGAGCTCCTTCTTTTGCTGCTTTGTCTGCTCGATCATTTCCAGGTATCCCAGAGTGACCTGGGACCCAGCAGAACAAAACGTCTGTCCCTTGAAAATGTAGATCAAGCAGAGCACCATGTACTTGTTGTACAAGATGGTCTTTGGGACAGGGTGCTTGAAGTGCTTGCAGTGAGCTAAGGGAGTCTGAGCATATAAGGAATCTGTTTCGATTGTCAGTTTTTATAAAATTAAGGGCTTTAAGGATTGCGTACATCTCTGATGTAAAAACACTGCAAAGTGAGTTTAGCTTGAAACACACTTGCGTGCCACCGAGTACGTACGCACATCCAACAGCGTCGTCAAGTTTAGAGCCGTCAGTGTACACTTTCGCATAGTCAGGGTAAGAGTCAAGTATGGATAAAAACATTTGCTGGTACATGGCAGGTGGAGTCGCTGACTTGGGGGACTGTGTCAGGTGCAGAAGGCACTTAGGTCTGGGCACAGTCCAGGGAGCTACTACGCTGAAACCAATCTGCTGGATGGTAGGCAGAGAGAGGTCAGTTAGAGCTAACTGACAGTTAGAGGTCAGTTAGCAGTCAGAGTGAGCTGCCCATGTTCAAAGACAGTTTGTAGCCTGTACCTGGCACCAGGCGACGTAGTTCACGAACGTGAACTGACTAACCTTATTTCGCAACTACCCTCACCGTTCATGATCACCGGCGACTTCAACGCACACAATGTACTGTGGGGCAGCGACCACGTTGACTCCAGAGGGCGCCTGGTTGAGAAGATCGCAACCGACCTCAACCTGGTGATCATGAACACAGGAGAAGCAACGCACTTCAGCTCTGCATACGGTTCATTCTCGGCCATCGACCTAACATTGTGCAGTCCAGGTGTGGCTTTGATGTACGAGTGGAAGGTCCATCCGGACCTCTGTGGAAGTGATCACTTCCCTGTGCTCATCACACCCATCGAAGCTCCTCGACCACAACCTATGCAAAAGAAATGGATTCTAGCCAAGGCTGACTGGGCGCATTTCCGCAAACTGGTAGTTCTAAATGAGAATGCTTCTGATACCCAAGAACGAGTAACGGCCATTACAAACACAATAACCAGCGCCGCGGAGGAGTCTATCCCCCGTACATCTGGGAAACCCCGGCGCGTGCCTGTTCCCTGGTGGAATGAGGAGTGTCGGGAGGCGATTCGCAAACGCCGCAGGGCGCTGGCGATATTCAGAAGGTTCCCCACCCAAACCAACCTTGCAGCTCTGAGACAGCTCAGAGCCAAGGCCCGATATACCGTTAAGCAATCAAGGAAGAACTCCTGGATTGATTACATATCCACAATAAACTGCCACACTCCATCCTCTGCTGTGTGGAACAAGCTAAGCAAGATAACTGGCAAATTCGCTAATGCTGGCATATCGGGTCTCAAGGCAGGTGGGAACCTTCTTACCTCCCATGAAGATATCGCCAACGCCCTGGCTACTCACTTCGCCGAGGTGTCCAGCTCCAGGCACTACTCCCCGACATTCCTCCAAATAAAGACCAGGGAAGAAGCAAAGGCATTATCCTTCAAGAGCCCTAATACTGAAGAGTACAATCTACCCTTCAGTTATTGGGAGCTTGAATCTGCAATCCAGGAGTCGCGTGACAGCGCCCCTGGACCAGACCTTGTACACAACCGTATGCTGAAAAACCTCTCACCTGACGCTATGAAACACGTCTTGACGGTGCTTAATGACATCTGGATAGGAGAATGCTTCCCAGATACATGGCGAGAGGCGACGCTCATTGCCATCCTGAAACCAGGTAAGGACCGGCTCCAGGCGTCGAGCTATCGCCCGATCTCCCTTACTTGCTCGTTATGCAAGATTCTCGAGCGAATGGTCAACCGTCGACTCGTTTGGGTCCTCGAGAGGCGGAACCTGCTAGCGCCTAGCCAATGTGGTTTCCGTAAAAACAGATCGACTCTCGATCATCTAGTCATCTTAGAGTCAGCAATCCAGGACGCGTTCCTATCTCGACAACAACTTCTATCAGTCTTCTTCGACCTTGAAAAAGCGTACGATACTACATGGAGACACGGGATCTTAAGAAAGTTGCATGATTGGGGACTCAGGGGCCACCTGCCCTCCTTTATTGTGAATTTCCTTAGCAATAGGAAGTTCCGGGTTCGAGTGGCAGGTACCACCTCATCCCTACACGTCTTGGAAAACGGAGTCCCCCAAGGGTCCGTTCTAAGCTGTTCCCTGTTCCTTGTCGCGATAAACGGAATTACATCGTGCATCAACAGGCCGGTGCAGCACTCCCTGTTTGTTGATGACCTGGCGATATTTTTCAAGGCAGCCAAACTGAGCTCCGCTGAACGCCAGGTCCAGTTGACTGTCAACCGACTAACACGCTGGGCGGACGACAACGGATTCAGGTTCTCAGCCAGCAAAACCAGCTGCATCAACTTCCATCGTATGCGAGGCCTGAATCCCGAGCCAACTTTGACAATGTCTGGGACAGCAATACCCTGCGTGGATTCCGTCAGGTTCCTGGGCCTCTGCTTCGACAGCCAGCTGACTTGGAAGTCCCACGTGCAGCAGCTGAAGATCAAATGCACTAAGACACTGAACATCCTAAAAGTGCTTAGCGGTACATCGTGGGGCGCCGACCGAACCGTGATGCTTAGGCTATACAGAGCTCTAATTCGGTCACGCCTAGACTATGGCAGCATTGTATATTCTTCGGCAAGGCCTTCGGCAAGGCCTTCGGTGTTAAAGACCATAGATCCGGTACACAACGCGGGCATCAGGCTGGCAATAGGAGCCTTCCGTTCTAGCCCGGTGACCAGCCTGTGCTGCGAGTCAGGAGAGCCACCTCTAGCTATCAGGAGAGATTACCTCCTCAGCTGCTATGTGGCAAAGCTAAAAGCAATGTCGACTCATCCAACACACGGCACCATCTTCCGCCCAGCATACGAGTTGACCTACCTGAATCGGCCAACTGTCACGAGACCTGTAGGTATAAGGTGGAGCGAGCTGCTTCGAGAAACTGTAAATCTTGAATTAATCAAGAGAATTGATGCTATTAAGGCAACTGATTCTAAAGAGCAAGTGGTTAAAGAATTTGCAGATGTTTTCAAAGGGGTGGGAAAAATCCCTATCAAACAAGACATCCTTCTCAAGGATATTACTGTCCCGCTAGTGAGTCCACCTAGGCGTGTACCTATTAGTCTTCTAGATAAACTGGAAAAAACACCGATTGGTCTTGAGAAAGATGGTATTGTTGTCAAGGTTACGAAACCAACCAAGTGGGTTAATAACCTAGTGATTGTTGAGATAGCAGATGGAAGTTTGAGGTTATGTTTAGATCCTCAAGCGTTGAACAAAGAAATTCAGATAGGGTTTTTTCAAATACCAAAAGCTGAAGATATTATTGCTAGACTTAGTGGTAAGCAGATCATTAGTGTACTTGACATGCACCAGGGTTTTTGGCATATACCTTTGACTGAGGAAGCATCTGATTTGGGTACTTTTAGCACGCCATTTGGAAGGTTTAAATTTACCAGGCTTCCGTATGGAATTTGTTTCGCACCAGAGATTTTTCAAAGGATAAACTTGCAGATATTCGGAGATATTCCTAATGTTGAAGTCTATTTTGATTATATTATTGTCTCAGGAGAAACAGATGAGGAGCATGACATTGCACTGTTAAAAGTGTTGCAGAGAGCCAGAGAAAATCAGGTCAAGTTCAACAAAAGTAAATTTCAGTTTAGAATTCCTGAGGTGAAATATGTCGGATGCAAAATTTCAGGACAAGGCGTCAGAGCTGATGAGAAGCATGTGGAAGCTATTCTAAATATGCCTACATCTAAGGACAAGAAAGAGCTGATGAGGTTGTTAGGCATGACAAAGTACTTGTCCCAGTATGTACCTAACCTATCGAAGGTAACAGCCCCCCTCAGAGAATTGACAAAATCTGAGACTCCCTGGCATTGGGAACATGAACAGGAGAAAGCTTTTCAAGCACTTAAAACCTGTGTACCCACCCTGTGTACCCACGTGAATTATGGGACATCCCACATGACGAGTCTAGCAAGGGGCGGTGCGAACTATAACATTTACTTTCAACAGTTGCAACTGTACGTCCTATCCCTGTTAACAATTTAAAGTTCGCTTCTTTATTTCAATTTGTTTTATTTCCCGTCACAACCAACTCCGATCTTTCACCTCGATTACACTTTGTTCTTTCTTTCTTCCCATTTGGTGGTATTTCTTTTGTTTGTTTTTTGATATTCGGTCTGGTTCTCTCTCTCATAGCATGACTTCTCCTGAGTCGTCTCCCCAGTTCGATCAACCGACTCCTCCGCCGGTACTTCCATTACATGAAGCTCCGCCACCAGCTGCGGGCCCTGGTCCACTAGAATCGTGGTGTGGTGTAAAACACCACACCACGAAATGTCAGTAGGCTATGGTTTGGGACAGAGTATGTTAAATTGTTTCAGATATTGTTTCGATTGAAGATGGCTTACCAAGAAATGGAATTAAATGGCGGCAAATTAGAATTACCCCCACCATCTATTCTGGCATCTATTTCGAACCACTACAATATAATTGAACAAAAGTGTAAGTTGCGCGATCTTTCCGATCTTCCCGCGCAGCGATCTTTCCGCGGTCAGGCCTGCAATATTGGGCTGGATCTGGTAACGCACCAGTATTTCAGAATATTTCAGAATCATCATTGCTCATGCCGTTGACAACACCTGCACCTGCCACGAGAAATCCATGTCCTGCCCGTGCCAGATGAGATGTCTCTGAAGGAAAGCATGGTCACGCATGCGGCTTCTCTGTTCCCATCGGAGCGGAGGAAAAGTATGGTGAGCTCCGTCGGTGTTTTGATTGCTTTGACAGTAATCAGTCCTCGCGACTTCCTGTGCTCACGCCACATGTAGCAACGGTACATGTGCCAGATTCATATGCTAACGAAATGCATGAGTTTGAAAACTGGCGACGTCTTGCTCCCAAAAAGAGAAGAAGATCGTTTTATCTTAATCCCGCTCCTGAATGGAACACTACGTCGGAGATCTTCGAAATAGGGTTAAGATAGGTCTCATGAAAATGTTTCCTTTCTAATACGTGTGCCTCCGACACTCTAATTCAGATTTTAGCGATCGAATATAGCGACCACACGGCGAATTCTATCTCCTGCTGAAAAAGAGCGGCAGCTGCGCTATTTGGACGTTGAAGGAAACAAACTGTTTGAGAAATGCACAATGGCTTCGGCATGATGAAAGGGATCGTGCATTGATAAAATTCTAGAATACTCTGACCGTCGATGGCGAGTATGGTCTGCTTTCGTTTGGAGGATCAGAGCTCCTAGTCCTAGAAGCCAAGTGTGTTAGCGACGTCTCTCTGACTGGGATGCTTGAAGTCTTAAAGATCGCCGAGGATCACGTGGTTCTCTGCTGTGTTTCTCCATATACGATAACTATACTAGTGGTTGGAGCTGAAACGCACTTTTTAACGGTAAAGAAGAAATCAGGAGAATTAGAGATTTTAAGAAGAGAACTTAAGTTATGGATATTCTGAAAGATTTATTTCCCGATTGGTGATCAAGATCCTTCAACACGTGTTGAACCAGATATGTTTGAAATTGAAAACTGGCGGGGTAAAGGCATTCCACCAAAAAAGAGGCTACACTTAGATCACAAGAATGTATGGTTGAGTCTCGATTTGACTAGGGAAGTAGATCCTTCCAGATTGTTGGACTGTTGGGAAATGGGCATTCTAAGGGTTTGACCGCTGTTAGGGACAAAGTAATGCGTATATCGCTGTCGCAGACGTGCGCATTTGATTCGATTGCTCAAATATTTTCTGTTGCGTACTGCGTATGGAGTTCTTGAAGACCACCAAGGGCAGACATAGCCACTCCCGGCTAGCCGACACTCCTCCCAGGCGGAAAAACTCCAGGCAGAAAACGATTGCGTTCGCACGCGCGCTTACGAGCGCCGGTCCAAGAGTTCCAGTAATTTTTTAATTGCGCGCCAATGAATACACTTAGAGAGATGCGGTTTGTAACATTGTTTAACTGAGACTCCAAGGAATCACCTCCCATTTTTCGATTCACTTTATACACGTTGGGTGGCACGCAATTATAATATGTATGGGAACGTTTTGAAAAGAACTAAGAATGCACAAAAAGTGTTCTATTCAACTTGCTGTTAGATTAGATTAGATTAGATTAGATTATTGTGGTTTAACGGCGCGTCAACGACGAGGTTATATTGCGCACATTAATTTTTGCATTTTTGCATTTAACTTTGTTGATATAAGTGGTGGACATGGGGAGGGGTCGACCTAACGGGCCCGATCCGGGGGAGTCCAACACTAGTGGGGAGGCCAGGCCGGAATGGGGACGGACCGGGGGGTGTGAGGATTCGGGCCGGCGGAACCCGATTTCAGGGGGATCACCATCTCGAGGGGAGAGGCCGGCCCGATGGGGACCGCAAATTCAAGGGAGGACATGGTTAGGCCGACCCTGGCTGCTCTTTGTCTGGACCTCACCACTGATCTGTCCGGCATGGGTAACCCTTACACATGAGCATATGCTCGCCGGCGTAGCTGCAATGGATCATTGGCCAACGCAAACCCCATCACCGCGCTAAGGTGGCAGCCATCGGTGGGGCAACTTGCTGTAACGTCGCAACTATTTGAAGTATTAAGAATCAAAAAATTGGATGTGATTCCTTCGAGTCTCAGTTAAACAACGCATCTCCCTAAGTGTATTCATTGGCGCGCAATTGAAACATTCCTGGAACTCTTGGAACTGGGCTCGTATGACCGCGTGCGACGTGACTCGTTGCTTGCCTGGAGTTTTTGCCGCGTGAAGTGTAATATGACTGCAGAAAGTCGGCTTCAATCCACGCGGCGAATGGCCACTCCATGTATATAACCTCCTTGGTTGCAGCCGCGATGGACGACCGAGCGTCCGCCCCGAGTCGCGATGCGCCACCCGAGTCACACGTTCCACTTCCACGTCTGCCGTCGTCCGGCACCAGCTGTAAGTTCTGGCTATACTTTGTCGGGGACATAGCAGGACATATAGCATATAGCAGGACATATAGCAGGGACATGTATTATGTATTTTCGGCGGAATCACCCAGATGATGGTTAAGTTTTTAGAACTATTCACTACCGGGCACGGTAACCCAAACAGGGCTTTTACCCTATACAATTTTTGTATTTTTTTCAAATTTCATATTTTGATTTTTCAGCAAGGAATAATGCACGATACATATGATGCTCTACGAAAACTCTCTGGAAATTGTCTGCTAGAATGTGTAGCATGGTTCAATCGTCAGCTACCAGAAGAAAAAGGTACAGATAGTATCATTGATATCATCCAACTGTTTTTATATTCCAAGCATCCTTCGTCAACAAAAAGACGAGGTATGTTATAAGTAGTAGCACCACCATTAGTCCACGTTAGTCGTTGCACACTTTGGAATGATGTAAATACTAATCAAGCTCAATTACCGTCACACGTTTCACTTCCACGTCTGCCGTCGTCCGACACCAGCTGTAAGTTCTGACTATAATTTGTCATGTTACGTAGAAAGTGTGTAATTTTACCAAAATTCTCCCACTCCCTTCGTACGTAAACGTGGTTCTCTTTTTGCAGCGTCCCATGCGTCTCGCGGCGCCACGAGTCGCGATGCTCAACCCGCGACGCGTCAACAGCGGCCGTCGTCACCCACCAGCTGTAAGTTCTGGCTATATTTTGTCATGTTACGTAGAAATACTGCAATTTTACCAAAATTCACCTAACTTGCAAATATATCATACACTTAAGTCCATCTGCATTGCAATACCATGAACGGACATTGTCCAGGGTCGTATGTTACGAGGGTGCACGTTGCCGTCATGTTGGAAGATTGGAGCGTCACATCACAAGATCCACACTTCGACCTGTATTCACAATAAGCATTATGATCCTGGAGATCTTGAACATTTCTGTTGACCTCGAGACAAAGCTCAATTGCTCAGAGTTCCCACAGGACGCTCGTTTGACTCTTCCTGCGAGACAGTGGACGCCTCGCTCTCGAGCCGGCAATCTAATCGCGGCCTCACAGCGAGGTGGCGCTTCCAATCACTCTCCCCGGCAATATCAACCACGACACATTAGGCGCAATCCGCTGAGCTTATAATGCATTCAATAATGCACGAAACATCACTCCTCCTCAGAATCCACTCCATGGAAGCGGATGTCAATGCTCCCGACTTCGACCCAATCTCTTTTCGCTTCATGATTCCCTGATGCTATAAACACCCGGGCCCTCATTCACGTACATGGGGTAAGCCATGGTAGCTGGTGGTAAGGCGTGGTAGACCGGGCAGGTGGTGGTATCGGTATTCACGAAGAAGTTATCATGTCTTACCACGGGGTAGAGTCTACCCCTACCTCGAGGCAGGGGTAAGCCGTGGTAACCAAGTTTGAAGTTGGTGGTAACTTATTGGCGGCCATTTTTGAACTTGGCATGACTGTCAAAACAACTGTTTGAAGTAAGTCCTTCGAGTCGTTATCTGATCAGCTGTGTTGTGTGTTTATTGTATCTAATTTGTCTTTTACTTATGTTTTCTATGTTAGTTCCTGTTTATTTAATCATTCCACACAAGATCGGATAGTATAATTGGTTCTGGTCAGTCAATCCATGGACCATATAACCTCCAAAACATTTTCTTAAACACTAGATATAAGTAATAAACTACATATTTTTATGTTGCAGAGTTAAGTTAGCACTAAATTCACCATACAAAACTATTGTTGCGCCAGATTTTATTGCACTAACACATCTTGTTTAGTATTTGTGTAGTTTATCGTTTGGAATTGAACCGTCACTATTTTTAATAAAGACAAATGCACGTGCGCGGAAAATAATATTCGAATCTGATTGGTGGAATAATCCACGGCCTACTTAAAACTTACGTTCTATTTACACTATACAAATTTCAAGTAGGCAGTGACTTACCACCAAGATACCACTGCTTCGTGAATACGAATGTGTCAATCGCTACCCCGAGGTGGTAAGCAAGTGGTAGGCTACCCCGGGGTAGGCAAGGATATGGACAATGTACGTGAATGAGGGCCCCGGTGTATGAACTCTACATCACTCGCGTCTATACGTATAGACTGATGAACAGGGTAAATCTACAAATTAAATATAGGTATTTAATCAGTGTTAAATGTTTGATTTACGCTGCTTCATCATGTCGCAGAGCCTCATCTTCTGCGCATCAAGCATCCCTCTAGCCAGGATCACGTGGTACATCGGTGACGTCATCATCGCACCAGATGGCATGGAGGTTTTATTTGTTTCATTTTTCCAAAGTAGGAAAACCCCACTAGACTATGGATAGTTCCGAGGTAATTTTGCGCACATTAATATTTTGTTTTTAACTTTGTTGAATATTAAGGGGGGTCTTCGGGAGGGGTCGACCTAAGGGACCCGGCCCGGGGGAGTCCAGCACTGGTGGGAAGGCCAGGCCAGAATAAGGACGGACCGGGGGGGCGGAAATGATCATTATAGTATGATCAAAAATGAATCGCTATCAATACCGTACAAAAATAAAACTGTCAAATGTTTTCCCTAATTTCCTCCTTTTCCCAATTCAATACAATTTCTTTGGTTATAAATAGGGTAGAATATTCGAAACCCAAGGGGTCATAAGTCCCTGACAACGTACTTATCACGTAGTTAACACGTAGCTACATGTAACATGTACGGCATGAATAATCATGTTCATACTGATCTGACGCTACAACCACCTGGTCATCAGCAAACAAGTGTGACATAATTATAGGTACTTTGTAAATATGTACGATGTACAAAGCAACATATTACATTGTTCATACATAGCAACTTGGTTTTCGACCAAGTTGGTTGGAATCCTTTGCATTGTGTATTGGGCGAGTTTCTAAACTCACATGACACATCCATTGCAACTTGTAAAGAAAACAATCACAAATGACACTGTTTTAGTGTCAACGCCACTAGATGTGACAAAATACTTGCATCAATGAGGCGCAACCTCTAGAAAGATACAGTTTTATTGAAGCAATGCATGTTAAAACACACAGAGCGCGCAGCAACACATACACGTCCGACACGTTGAGCCTCCGACTGCCGACTAACATGCATAGCATAGCGCGGCTGGCTTGTGATTTCAGGACAGCTTCAGGGAGTTTACACAATTTTTCGAGAACAAAACCACAAGTGTCTGTGCAATTTCTGTTCAATTCGACATTTTATAAAATCATTTTTATATTATTATTATTATATTTTCCATTGATGGTGGCGATGCGAGCGTTGTTATTTGACTTTTGAAGATAACTAAAACATTGTTAATCGATATTCTCATCTTCTTGGCGTCTCAGTACTAATGTTGCCCGTGCGAAGTTTCTTGCAAGAACATCGATCCAGCCAAACTTCATGTAGTTGTTTCCATCTTGTATCATGACAAACAGATCACTACGCGGAGTCGTCGACCCACACACTTGTCAAAGACGTGAACATTCATTAGGCGACAAATACACAACTGAAACTTTCAGTGTGTGACGTAACACAAAGACGTAACACAAGAACATACCCAAGATGGCGTCGGGTGATGAAGAAGCGGACGAACACTCCGCAATAAATTCTATTTATAAGTGTAACAAGTGCAATAAAAAGGTTAAAGTAGGCATTCAATGTATCAGTTGTAGTGAAAGAATACATGTGAAATGCGCGAATATCATCATCCACAAAAAAGGTACTGTAAATTCAGTTGATAATATTGTCTGGACCTGCCGCGAATGTGACGCTGAGAGATTGAGGTTAGCGTCCATGCTAATGCTGCCAGTAGACGATGACCTCGAGCTGCCCGTGCAACCTGTCATCACAGAGCTGAGTGTACAGATCAATATGTTAAAAAGAGAGAACGCACTTCTCCTCCGTCTGGTGTCAAGCTTAACACGCGAATCCAACACTAAAGACGCGACTATCAAATCACTAAATGAAATTGTCAAGCAAAATTCCTCAAGTACTGAGCAAAGCCGCGACCAAGCTGAACCAAGAAAATCATATAGCCAGGCTGTTAAAAGAGCGGAAGTAATAATCGTCAAACCCAAGAACCAAAGCCAAACAAGTAAGACGACAAGAAGTGATGTAGAAAATGCCATCAATCCGTCAACACTGGCCCAACCAATCGGTGTTGTCAACGTCAAAAACATTTCAAATGGAGGCCTTGTGATTGGCTGTTCAAATGCTAAATCTGTTGCCGTTATGAAAAATTCAGTGGAATTAGCTCTAGGTGAGAAATATGAAGTAAAAATTCCAGATAGACTAAAACCCAGGTTAAAGATCATTGGCGTCACCTACGTGCACGAGACGAATGATCAGCTGATCGATGTCATTACTAAACAAAACGACCTACAAACAGGAAGTCCTATCTTCCATTTTCGCATCATCAAAGAGATACAAAACAAAACCGGGTCTACTGTCATAATAGAGACTGATCAACAAACTCGTTTATCCCTGTTGAAGGAGGGGTGGGTAAATATCGGCTGGCAGAGATCGAAAGTGTACGACCACGTCCACGTGACGCAGTGTTTTTGTTGTTGGGGGTTTAACCACCTGGCGAAGGAATGCAAATACAAACAGGTGTGTTTATTCTGCGCGGGAGAACATCTAGCGAAGGAATGCAAGGCTGCTACATATGAATGTATCAACTGCCTGAGCCTACACCCCACTTCGACACCTGAGCAGAGAAATCATTCCGCCAGTTATTGGAACTGCCCCGTACTAAAGGGTCGGCAGATCTCAAAGATGAAGAGAATTGAATATGAAGTTGGTGCAGCATAGCAACTAATCTCATTAGATGGTGTAGTTGGTCCCAACAAGTTACTCCAGCATACGGAACTCAACACCAAGACTCCATCACGACCGCATCATCGTGTAGTGCACGGAAACATCCAATGTTTGAGACACAAACTCCCCACCCTTCAATTGGCCCTTCAAGATCTCGCACCAGATGCCATCTGTCTGTCCGAGCATTGGCTGGCTGAAGAAGAACTGGGCAGCGCTTACTTAGCAGGTTACCAAATCGCCAGCTCTTTCTGCAGATCAGTCTTCATTCACGGAGGTGTGATCATCTACACTAAATCCAACCTTGCTTCTACTGACGTCACCGCCGCCCATACACTTAATGTCGAGAAACATTTCGAATCGGCAACTATCCTACTTGACACCCATGACGGAAGAAATGCAATTGCTTGCGTCTACAGGCCCCCGGGTGGTGATATTGACATATTTCTTAAGAATACGCACTGCCTGCTAGAAATAATTTCTTCTAAAAAGCCATCCAGTATTTTCCTATGTGGGGATTTCAATGTAAATTTCATGGAAGATAGTCGAATCAAAGACAAGCTGGAGGACTTGCTACTATCACACAACCTCCGTGAAATGGTGAAGGATCCAACGCGTGTCACAGCAACGTCTTGTACTAGAATTGACAACATATTCACGAATATCAGGGGTGGTAGCAATGCTCGCTGTTATGTGTTCGACCCGGAACTCTCTGACCACCTGTTTCAAGCATTAACAATAGAATTATTACCCCCCGCTACAGAGACTTTAGAAAACGAATCAAGAAGCTTCAAAAAGTGTCAGATTGAGTCCTTCATACTCGGGATCAGCGAAGTCACGTGGGACGCCGTCTACTCGAAAGCGTCGCTGGACGACAAATACGATGAGTTCCTACGCACGTTCCTTAGAGTGTTCAACGACGTATTTCCAAAAAAGAAGATGAAACTTAATAGAAATCATAATAAACCAAATAATCCATGGTTCACCCAAGAGCTTCGCGACATGTCCCTGTCTGTAAAGAAGTCCTACCGTGCTACGAGAAGACCAGGTCATTCAGCTGAGGACAAGATCAACTATATTTCCCTTAAACGAACTTACATGAAGATGATAACGGAGGCGAAAAAAGCTACCAACGATTTAACTTTACAATCATCATCAAACAAAGCAAAGACTGCCTGGAGTATTGTAAATTCTAATCACTACGGTAAAAGCCATCGTTCTAACGTAGATATTCGACTTGAAGAAGGTGAAGAATTAATAACCTCGCAACAGGAAATAGCATCTCGTCTTAATAATCACTTCAAAAACGCAGCAGTGAAAATGCTTGAGTCGCGGGAAGCCATTACTCGACCATCCCCACCCCAATACCCAGTCTCCACTAGCCAGAATATCATATTTTTATATCCTTTGACACCTAAGGAATACTACTCAATCATTGAAAAAATAGGGTCTAAGACTTCAGCAGGTATTGATGAAATTCCTTGTTTCCTCGTCAAATATGCGGCACCCTTCATCATGGAACCACTTATTCACATAATAAATCACTCGTTCGAACAAGGATCCTTCCCTACATGTCTCAAAACTGCCAAGATAATTCCTGTCTTCAAATCCGGGGAGCGAATGAAAATTGAAAATTACAGGCCTATCGCTCTTTTATCAGTCTTCTCTAAACTCCTCGAATCGGCCTTCTGTCTAAGACTTTTGTCTTTCCTCAATAAATGTTTGCTTCTTAATACAAATCAACACGGTTTCATGAAAGGAAGGTCAACTATAACCGCTCTCGCCAGCTTCATAGACGACATTCTTCAATCTCTTGATAATAACAAAGGCACCGTTGGCATATTCTACGACTTCAGCAAAGCTTTCGACAGTGTCAATCACACACTCTTACTCCACAAACTCAACCTACTGGGAATTCGCGGAGTCGCCAACGATTGGATCAGATCTTACCTGTCGGACAGAGAGCAAAGAGTGTTCATATCGGGCAAGACCACTTCACACCTCTCGGACGGACTTACAACAAATGTCGGAATGCCGCAAGGGTCAATAATTTCTCCGTATTTATTCATCCTCTTCACCAATGACCTTCCCGGAATTATAACAGCAGGAACTTTGACACTGTTCGCCGACGACACGAATCAGCTGATCTCGACGGACACAAAGTATCTCGGCGACTTATCAAATGAGGCAGCACAGCAGATCGAGGCGTGGAGTAATGATAACTATATGATCTTAAATAAAAAGAAAACAGTATTTATGCAATTCAATACAAAATGGAAGAAGAAAGAAGAAAGTCTACTCATTCGGCTAGAAGGTACCAGCATCGCGGAGGCAGAGACAACGAAGTTCTTGGGAGTCCAGCTCAACGAAACACTAGACTGGAGCAACCATATTCAAATGATCAGTGCACGTGTCGCCTCAGGTTGCTTCTTGATAAGAAAACTAATGGACATAACAAATATCAGCACCGTAAAGATGGTATATTTCTCATTTATCCAATCTCACTTAAATTACGGTATTATATTATGGGGCCATTCTTCTGGAGCTAAGAGACTTTTTACTTTACAAAAAAGGACCCTGCGGTACATGGCAAGAGCCAGCTTCAATCCTTGCGCTGACATTTATTTTAAAGACTCATGCAAACCCCTTTTTAAGCGTTTTAACATCCTGACTCTTCCTAGCCTTTATATTTTTAATTGTATTATGTTTGTTGTAGGCAATGACAAGAGATCTCCTGTAAATGCATTTGACCATCAATATGCAACAAGACACAAAGAGGACTTCAAACTTTTAAAACATAAACTTGCACTGTACGAGAAAAGTCCAACCTATCAAGGGTCTAAATTTTATAATGCTCTACCTCAACATTTAAAAGATAAAAATGGAGTTGATTTTAAAATGTCCTTAAAGTTGTTTTTAATTAGCTCTTGTTTTTATTCATTCAATGAATTGTATTCAGGTTAGGGAATGATTACCTTCATTGTTAACTTGTATTTGTGTACTACTTATCTTTGTCTATGTATCTTTGACTGTCATTATATCATGTATTTGATCAAATATGACAATAAATAAAACTAAACTAAACTAGATTATGATGAGATTCGTCATTAATCTACCTTTAAAGACAATGATTTTGCTAACATAAATAAGCAAAATATATAATCATTGTAATTTGTTGATAGGTATCATGAATTATGATAAACAGAATGATGGGGCTGGCAGACAATTTGATATTCCCTACACAACACTTCACGACAGATTTAGTGGGAAAAAGCAGTCCTTGCCAAGACGTGGCATGCACACTATTCTGTCAACCAGTGAAGAAAAGGAACTTGTAAAATGGGTGACGGATATGGCGCGAGTAGGGTTCGCCATAAGCCGTGACAACCTAAAAGATGTCGTTTCCCATTTTGTTAATGAAGATAGAAGGATAAATCCTTTACCGAAGATCGGCCAGGAATATCCTCCACTCAATATTAAGTGAGAAGAAGGGTAAAATGGTAAGCAAGCAGCTCGCCGGCCTAGCTGCAGTGATCATTGGCCAACATAAACCCCTCCACCGCGATAAGGTGGCAGCCGTCGATGGGTCTTTCTTGATGTATATAAGTAATCAAAACGAACACCTCTCTCAGCCATACTGCTTATAGAAAGCCCACCCATACCAACATGCGTCATACCTTCATGCGTAATCACATCACCATCTATCACAGATCAGATCTGTGGCCTACACTCTAAGCAACTAGATCAAGACGTAGAAAAAATAGCCAAAGAAATTGCATATCCTTTTGACTTACAAGTTTAGTCAAGACCACTTGGAAGTGTTTTTTAGAGCGGTCAGAAGTCATGGTGGTCATGGTCACCAGCGCACCACAATAGCTGCTAATAAAGTGTACTATTGTCAATCATCAAACATCGGAGTTAATAATCTGCACTTGAATCAATATTCCCTTCAAATACCACAATGACCAGGAAAAAATTTACATCATGAATATATTAATTCAGCAAAATGTAGAGAATAGATGGAAGATATGGTTAGACAGATTTGAATTGTATACAAAAGCGCATAGTATTCTGGAAGAGTAGCAAATCTAAACATGTACCTTCTTTATATTGGTGAGGATATCCTCGACACACTGGAAGCCTTGCCTGGTGTAACACTCGACAACAACACGAGGTATGCTGTAGTCAAGAAAAAGATGTCCACTCATTTTCAACCAAATGTTCCTGCGAACACAAGTTTGAAATCGTTCGACGACATGTTGATCAACTAAGAGCTCACAGGATATTGAGCCGAGCCCGAAGCACACCCAACTCCGTCAGCTTCCATTCAACAACCTGAGCCGTCGAACCGTACATGTCATTGTGAAGCGAAAGTTTAATAGGTTTGTATAAGAAGAGGGTTTTTTGGCAAAGGTCCCAGATTTTTTGATGACACCCAACTCCGTCAGTTTCAGGGAGTTTCAGGGGGTGCGGGCCTGCGTGATTAAGGTTTGAGGAACAACAAAAGCGTTATTGTCGATTGATTAATGTGATTTTTTATTTGTCAATTTTCAAATCAATGCATCATCCAATGTTTATTTAGTTTACGACTTCAAAAATATACTTCCATTAGGTAATGTGTGAAACTTGATACTATAAACGTTTTCCAAATTAGCATTCATTCGTACCTTCTCACGTGTCGAGCCAATAAATCTTAGGGATCGATGTAATGATATTGGCGAATTTAAAATGAATACAATTCGTGTAATTAAATCGTTTGTCTGTCGCAGGCGCTGAAATCACTTGGGTTGGTTGTCAGTTATGAATTTTGCAATAACGACTTGATCGTTATTCGTTTCTGGGGTGGGAAGAATCGACTCCACTCACGCGCGCTAAAGGAAGCAAGCGAGAGAGAGCAACAGAAGGCCATAATCCACAACGAGTGGTAGGTAATACTTTAAATCACCACTATGTAGACAATACATTTTTCTATATTTATCTACCTAGATCTTAATTATAGTTACCCATTTCTGAATGTGATTCTGTATGTCTGTGGGAACTCTTTTCATTGGGCGCGCCTCACGGTCAATTCAACTTTCATTGCCCATAATAATCTGTCCACTGATTAAATCCATACAATGGGTCAGGGGGGTCAGGGCCGCAGGACTACTGGAGACCGGCTGGCCCAAAATACCCCTGTATTATGTACTAATACTGAATTTAGAAGTAAATTTTTTTGTGATTAGATTAGATTAATAGGATTTAACGGCGCGTCAACGACGAGGTTATATTGCGCACATTAATTATTTTACTTTAAACTTTGTTGAATTAAGTGGAGGACATTGGGAGGGGGTTGACCCAACGGGCCCGATCCGGGGGAGCCCAGCACTGGTGGGAAGGCCAGGCCGGAACGGGGACGGACCGGGAGGTGTAAGGATCCGGGCCGGCGGAACCCGATTTCAGGGGGATCACCATTTCGAGGGGGAAGGCCGGCCCGATAGGGACCGCAAATTCAAGGGAGGACATGGTTAGGCCAACCCTGGCTGCTCTTTGTCTGGACCTCACCACTGACCTGTCCGGCATGGGTAACCCTTACACATGAGCATATGCTCGCCGGCGTAGCTGCAATGGATCGTTGGCCAACACAAACCCCACCACCGCGATAAGGTGACAGCCGTCGGTGGGGAATTTTTTGTGAAATTTACTTTCAAGAATGATTATGCATTCGGTACATACATACATAAGAAATGGTCAATGCACATAGTTTTTTTTTACCATTTCCTTTATCAGAGCCTGTACATGTAATTCCAGTCGGGTGTGTAGGAACTAATTTAGTTGAGGGGTGATTGCGACACATGGATGGAGTGTGTGGTGATGGGTGGGGGATTTAAAACTCCCCATTTAAAGTTTGTTGGGCGGTTGTTGGGATTGAAAACATTTATAAGTGATTATGGGGCTCTAATTTCACAAACAATCAAGTGTTTGTCACGAATTGCAGTTTCTATAACATAAACATTTTAAAATCTATCCATTGGTGCAAAAACTGTTCAAATTATAACAAATTACCCGTATCATTGCTCCGCATAGCGATGTTTTTACTGTACAAATTTTTTAGATTCCTTGACAATGAAATTATTTTTCTTATATGCGCATGTTAACCTTTGGTATTCGTATCCAAAACAACTGTAAGCAAGGGAACGTTCGATAACCATGTCCGTTTGCCGCAGGCCTGCTGACACCATCGAACGACTGTACCGACCCGACTTGCTGCACATGGAAGTCGGCGGCGGCGAGGAGCGTCGGGTGGTGGTTGTCCCCCCCACCCACCCGTTCGCCGGACAGTAGTTCAGCTCGACTCGCATCGGCATTATGTACGGGATTACTTCGCCGAAAAGTAACGATCTGCCGATCTATCTCTTGTTCCACTGTGCAGATAGGAAAAGTTACGGTAAACGAACTGCTGGACCCTGGACAGTGTTAATGAGACCCTTCAAGGTGACAATTGAGAATCCGAATTAACAATGAATCAGACCAGAAGAAGCTAACCCCGGGCTAGAAGACCACACTAACAACCCTCTTCACTCCCCACTCTCCGGATAGGACGGCATGCTCATTATATTATTTTACTTTATTGGTTATTTTTAATACTAGGAATTAGTTTATTATACTGTATCGCGTTAGTTATACGTAATATCTTCGACTGTACTGTGAGGTAGCAGACAGAGAGGTAGTTAGAGGAGAAGCTGCCTACTGATACTGCCTGAAGGCTGCTGCAACTGATAAAGCAGCTGCTGAGAAGCAACGGAGAAGCAGGTGATAAACGCAGAACTCAAACAGGTCGAGGGCGAGGCTCGAACTGACTCGACCGCAACTCCATGGCTGATATGTCCGAGCCACCGCTGGAGGATTTTGAAATACAGCTGATGTGTCACGGACTTATGACGGTCCAGGCCCCTGCCAATGACCAGACCCCAGTCGCCCAGAAGGTCGTCGTCGCCCCCCCCCCTCCCCCCCCCCCCCGATGGAAGAGGCCACGGTACATGTGGAGCCGCGCAAACGGCCGACACAACGCTAAAGAATACCTGTTGGCATCATTTGTTGACTTTAAGAAGACAAAGATCGAGAATGGTTCCATTCTTCGGTGGCCCAATCGTCGTGTTGAGTATCGCTTTTCGAAGAACCAGGTGGTGGGGTAAGTGTTACCACCAGAAGAAACACATAGAGGCCAGCTTAAATTTAATGTTCATGATCAATTTGTCAAACGAAACTTACGCTCTAGGTGAGACGTCGATTTCGATAACATTGATATCTGCAGGTAATTCAGGTTTAAGATGTACATATAAAGTAACGAAGTAATATATTCCTGCTTTAAATAAAATAATGAATAATTAATATTTCATAACTTAATATAGGGTCGTTCCACCGGAATTAGACCAGTGGTCGTTGCGGCACTATTTAATACAATTTTCTAACTTTGCTCACAGAAACATATATACTTATGAATGTAAAAACGATTTTTTGCATATTTTTTACTTTTGTCGTTTAGAAGATACGGGCCTTAGAGGTTTGGAGAACAAGCAAAATAAGGGTGAAACCTGCGGGATTTGGCTCAGAGGGTAGAACACAAAGAATCAGCAATATTATAATCTGTTTATTACGAAGAAAATAAATGTTCATTGATGTGAAAAGAGCAATCAAAAATTATGAAACAATATTACGTTCGATACGTCGGCAGTAGTGATGATGTCGTCTGGTTTGTTTACTTCCGCGTAAACAAGTGGATGGCGTTGACTCTTGCGTAGTGTGTCCCGTGAACTCCAGTCCACCAGCAGAATGAAATGACTGGATATGTCACCTCCTTCAGCTGCGATGCGATGATGTTGTCTAATAACCCCTTGGTTACCAGGACGTCCAGCAGTCCGTGCACAAGGAGTGACCTCCTCGAGCAGTTGGATCAAGTTGGCTCAGGCTGATGACGTTCGTGGCTGCAGACTCGTCGGTTTCTCCCGGAGTTGCAATTCACTAACTTTTATACTTTAACATTTACTGACTTTAATGTTGAAGCTGTTCAGTTGATCACTTGTAACTTGAAATTGTCTTAATGCGATATTATTTGCCTCAGCATTAGGCTTGAAGTTTGAATTTACTGGTTGACGTTTATACAAAAATGTTATTTTAATGTTTACCTTCGATCACATCGGCACTGTCTCGCTGAAATTATACTATGTTGCGTGCACAAGGCTTCACGGTTCGCGAGGCAGGTCTCACTGCTCTGAGAAAACTCCGACTGATGATGTTTGGCTGGTAGCCTGACGTTTTATACCCTCTGACATCGTTTTCCCTCCAAAGAATCTGATTGGTTGGTTTCGTACACGTGGTAGCTATTTTTAGGCATTCTGTCATTTCTAAAGCCCGCGAAACGACTTTCTTTCTGCACGTAGGCCCATGCTTTTCTTGGAATCACTGAAAACTAGTCTGGCTGACTGGTTTTGTAGCGTTATCACAATGACTGGTTCACTTGTTATTACGTGGTGACATCACAATTTAGGTAAGGTCACATACTTTTTATATGGATTCACTCACTTTCTTGATATAATTGCACATTGTTAAACTTATTTGATTGCTCGTTATATTTTTGTCTATATTTTGATTGTTGTTGAATTTTAAAGATTGTAAGTTTACATAATGATTCTAATTAATTACTTTGTGTTCAGTTAACCTTGACTCTAAGAATGCCATGCTACAAGCTTGTTCATTCTTTAAACCTATTTCAAGCAAACATTATTATTTTTTAAAAGTTAATTTTCTAACCTAGATAGGCCAACTTGTTACAAGGGTATACGGCAAGTCTTACATTTGTACCAAAAACAAAGATAATTGTGTTCAACCAGCGTTGTAAGATTCAGAAAATGTTCATCTTTCAATAAAAAAATTCAACATTTGATTTGGGAAACTCTAACTGTGCAAATTTGGAGTGCATATTTTCGGCGGGAAATCGTGTTTTTTTGAATTTTTGAGCCAATGTTTTTCGTTCAATGTTAATTATTTCAAAACAAATATTTTTGTGTATGGACTACATACCAAGTGGCAAATAATTAGCTGATAAACATTTAAAATTATTACATTAACCTAGCTAAAAAAATATCCAAATATTTGGGAATTTAATTTTTTCCCATTTTCAAGGTCATCGTACGGAAAAGGGGGACCTCGTATAATCTGGTGAAACATACACTAAGATTGGCGAATATAAGGTTGATAATTACTGAAAGTTTTGTTTTGTATATTGACTTGGTATAGAAGTTACGATACTGTCCTTAGGGTCAAAATTGAAAATAAATTAATTTTTGACATTTTTGAGGTCATAGTACGGAAAAGGGGGACCACATATATTCTGGAAAGAGATGCGCTTACATTCACGTATATAAGGTTAGTAATTACCGAAAGTTTTGTTTTGTATATTAGTTTGGTATAGAAGTAAGGTATCATTGATCAGGTATTCACGGCTCAAATTTACTTCTGATTCAGATTTTATAAAAAAAAAAATAATGATGCACATTTATGATATACGCATGATTATTATTTTAATTTTTACTATATAAATATCAACGATCAAGATTTCATCGCTTTAGATGATTTAAAATATTAGACCTAGGTGTAGTACAACCCGAAGATAAATAAATATGATAATTTAGAATCTTGTCAGTTTTAAGTTAACATGACATACATAACCAAACATTGAGAAATTAAGAACATTAACATCACCAATTCAATCGTAATTTTTTACAGAATTAATGAGGTCCCCCTTTTCCGTACTATGACCTACAAAATGCCAAAAATTAACTTATTTTCCATATGCAGTACCTCATCAACGTTACTGTAACTTCTATACCAAACTAATATACAAAACAAAACTTTCGGTAATTACTAACCTTATATACGTGAATGTAAGCGCATCTCTTTCCAGAATATATGTGGTCCCCCTTTCCGTACTATGACCTCGAAAATGTCAAAAATTAATTTATTTTCAATTTTGACCCTAAGGACAGTATCGTAACTTCTATACCAAGTCAATATACAAAACAAAACTTTCAGTAATTATCAACCTTATATTCGCCAATCTTAGTGTATGTTCCACCAGTTTATACGAGGTCCCCCTTTTCCGTACGATGACCTTGAAAATGGGAAAAAATTAAATTCCCAAATATTTGGATATTTTTTTAGCTAGGTTAATGGAATAATTTTAAATGTTTATCAGCTAATTATTATGCCACTTGGTATGTAGTCCATACACAAAAATATTTGTTTTGAAATAACTAACATTGAACGAAAAACATTGGCTCAAAAATTCAAAAAAACACGATTTCCCGCCGAAAATGTGCACCCCAAATTTGCACAGTTAGAGTTTCCCAAATCAAATGTTGAATTTTTGTATTGAAAGATGTACATTTTCTGAATCTAACAACGCTGGTGGAACACAATTATCTTTGTTTTTGGTACAAATGTAAGACGTGCCGTATACCCTTATTTTACTTGTTCTCCAAACCTCTAAGGCCCGTATCTTCTAAGCGACAAAAGTAAAAAATATGCAAAAAATCGTTTTTACATTCATAAGTATATATGTTTATGTGAGCAAAGTTAGAAAATCGTATTAAATAGTGCCGCAACAATTTTTCTTAAAATTGGTCTATTACTGGTGGAATAAGCCTATACTGACATGATTTTGTTGCTTTGGAATCATTGATATTTTGATTGCGATATGTATTAATTATGTATTTATAGTATGTTAATGTAATCAAATGACCCTTATAATCTAATGTCTACATCACTTTCAAAAACTTTTTAAAGTGCCCATTGCAACCAACAACAGTGTAAAGTGGAATACAATCTCCTTTACATATGCGTTCCTATTGACCCCGACCAAAGGGTGAATAAGAACACTCAATAAAAAATGTTAAAAAAATATATAATATGCTGTTTTTACTTCTTCGATGTACATGAAATTATTCTTTAGGTGGATACCTTCAATTAAAAAAAACTAGTAGTGGCAATATATTGACAATTTTGGAAGGGAGAGGGAAACGTTATTAAGTCGGGTAGGAAACTGTATAACCACCTGCCAATTGAGCTGAAACGACTCGACAAAGAACATTTTAAACTGTCGCTAAAAGCATATCTTTTAAAAAAATGTTTTTATAGTGTTGATGAATTTTTAGAGAATGTTCTGCAACTTTAATATAGAATCTTATTTGTGTTGACATGGCATGATCTCTCAGAGAATGCTGTACTAAATTAAGTTATGTGACATGGTTTATACAATGTATAATTGTTTCTTAACCGAATAAAAATACAATACAATACAATACAATACAAAAATATCATGCATATTCACCCTATTTTACGGCGGAACTTTGATGAAGTTCCAAGCTTCCTCTGCAGCAAGCAATACATCCCGAACTTGTGGAATGCACGACCACATATCCTGGTGACAGGTTGCCAGTTCGAGCTGCACAATGATTGGCGGCGTCCTTTGTTGTGAAAGTTCGCAGCATAGAAGTCTTTTACTCGCTCCTTGATAGCTGCTAGGTTCAACTGGCATTTGAATACTTTCTTGGAAAAATGAAAGTAATACCAATAACAGAACATTGGTGGGCCGGTGGGGCATATGCCAGCAAACATGGGTGCGAAGCCTGGACATGTCTGGAAGCAAATAAGTACTGCCCAGACCCAGTCTCCTCAGATTACAAGTGATCTGGTAACCCATTAAGGTTTATAATACCTACCATTAAGGTTTATGAAGGTTTAGTGACGAGTGTTTAGTGTTTTAAGAGAAATGAATGGCGCTGTTATAACGTTATCATGCACAACTTTCACAGGCATCACAAGGCATCACAATGAAGGGGCCCCCAAAAATATTTTACTAAATTATCCTTTATGAATATAAAACAACTTTCTGAAAATATATTCTGGTTATTTCTCGCCCAGAAGCTATGCCATTAGTCTGCCTCACTATCTAATTGCAGAGAATATCTTCTTATTGCATTTGAATTTGTCTGCTTCATAATGTCCTCATTTTAATTTTATGCACACATTGATTCGTTTTAGGTTGGGTCCAAGGTTGAGCCACATCAGGGCCCGTGCGTTATTTTTTTCCAACAAGAAAGAGGTGACCTCTTTCCTGAAAGAGGGGTTTCTCATCTGTGAGGAAAAATTCGTGTGCCATGCGTCAGGAGTTGTGAGTGCTTCGATTATTTTAATTTGCCTCATCCTCGATTCATACTTCGTGCTACTTCGTACATACTTCGTGCTGTTCCTACTATGTATACTAACTGACACTTTTGGAAATTAAATCAATCGAAAATGGTGAAGTAAAATTCAAACCTTATAATATTAATTATCTGAACTTAGGTTCTTCTCAGCAATCCATAGCTCAAAAACGTACAAAAATCACAGTTCTCAGCAGCACAAAACCAAAGAAAAATAAATGAAGAGGCCCCATAATGGTTTTTAGATTTTGTGGAGCAAAAGGAGAAAAAATACCATGAGAGATAATATGACAAATTATTTTCTATGGACGATTTAAAGAAAATTGAGGAAGATAAAATGAAACTTATGAGAGATTTTCTTTCCAAGTAATTTTAGGATGAATGTTCAATCACCGTTTCCACTTCTTGTGATTAGCTTTTTTCTTTCTTATCTTCTTGACAGTGACTCTTGCTTTCGATGCGTCTTCTTCACCTGAACCTTCTTTTCCTCTGGGCTGGTTGATGTGTAGTTGGGAGTTCATTCACAAGCGCTTTCTGGACTATCAGTGTGACCAACAGTATGATTCTTCTATCATGAGTGTGACCGATAACTTGACTTTTAATGTTTCCTCTTTCGTCTTCTCATTAGGCTGCGATAACTTTAAATATGAAACTTGCAAAGGCCCTACTTCTCATTCATCTTCATTTAACGTTGTGCAAAGATTCTGAAAGAAAAATCGCCGGGATCTGTCTGTGCATAAGCAAGTTAATTAAGTACAAAATGCATGTACAATAACTCAAATTATTTAAATTGGTGGAGAAAAAAATAGTGGAATAAATCTGACATTCTAGAATAACCTAACCGATACAACAGATAAGTGATTAGATTTCATTATTGTGTGTGTGTGGGAGCTGGAAAGACGCATTCGATGCGGGATTAAACGGCAATCAACGTTCCAAGCAGCGTTCCAAGGTCTGAGATCGACTGCTGTATCTCAAGGTATTTTCCACAGAATCATACATTCGTGGTGAGCTCTAAGATAGGTAACACTGGTGTTGAAGAATGTTGGAGAGTATAATTGAACAGACGTGGTGCGCGGAAAAGAAGACCAAGCCTCGACGCTCCTGGGACCTTATCTGTGAGGACGGAGCAAGTAGCTCTACTGTGTCGACAAAAAGTATCATGACGACTTCGTAGCTGATCAGTTCAAGACGCTTCTAGAGGATTTTGAACAACAGCTATTCGACGCGGATCGTAACCAGTAAAACCAGAGTATGGGGGTTGTGGACCAGTTGATTAGCCTCTACAGGATATTCATCTGTTCGAGGAAGTGTCATTAAGCACTTTGCCAATTTTGCTCTAGTTAATTCCTGGATAGAATATAAGAGAGACTGCAGCCTGGCCAAAATCCTTGCTAAAGACATACTCGACATTCATACACCAAATAATATTAGATGTGGTTCCGCTATGGCTTTGTAGCGCAGCAATGCATGTTAAACACACAGCGCGCGCAGCATACTGAGCATACTGAATACTGAGCTTCCGACCACTTGGGCCAAGACCGAGAATATGAGTTCTACTCCACCATCTGGGAACATTCCCGTATGAAAACAGAGTTCAATCAAGCTGTTTGGGCGCGACGAAGACCATGTTTACTATCCTTACAAATCACCCAGTCGCTGAAAGACCTCTGCTGTCAGTAAAGTACATGATGGCGATGATCAGACCGACGACGAGTCATTGCGCAGCTGGGATTGGAAAGGATGCACTTAGACAGTTTGCTAAATGATTGTTGAGTACGAGGAATTGAGAGCGTTTCTGAACTTGCAAGGGTCTAAGTACACACACTGGGGCGTAAATACTTTAGCGCTCTTATTGTTTCATTCATAGATTTGAACGAGTAAGACGAGTGTTAATATGAGGAAGAGTTATATCACAGAGTGCACTATAGTCGTGAATGCTAAATGCACACATAAGTATGAGAACTCGTTAGTGACGTCAGACATATGCGGGAGCTGTCCTCTCTGTCGTTGCGTGATATCAACGAAGAATACGAAGTGCCACCGCAAACAAGTCCACTTGCCACGGGTAAGCTCAGAAAACTAATCACAAATGGTGTGTTATTTTAATCAATATCGGAACACAAGTTTGACGGTATATCTTACAACTTGTCAATCAGCAGGGAATATAATTCAATTGAAGATGTTCTTTTAGTGATGGCCACGTTGATCAATATACCCTGGATCCCTTACCACGCACGGTCGTGAAGAGTGTGTATTGTGGATGGTGTACAAAACCGTAAGGACAATATCCCATCAACAGCTAAATGCCTTCAGAAATCTGAGGAATCTAGATGGCGGGCCTCTCAGAAACTTGAGTATTACTCAACCGCTGAATGGCAGGGTGGTGGGTGAGCACATTGTGTAAGGTTTATGAACATTGTTCGCATATGTCGCGCAGCCTGACCAGGCCAGAATTTTAGCTCTAAACGCACAGAACATTGACGCAGTCCGGCGAACTCGCCGCTGGCGACCTTGACATTTTGACGAAGATGACGCCGGCGTCCGTCAATGAAGATGGCACTGACGTCGTCAGTGAGCTGGGCCGAAGAGGACACGTCGATGTTGAATGACGTTCACGACGCTTCAACTACATCAGTTGGAGGAGTTGTTGAAGACGTTGATGACGATGATGCCATTGTGTTTGATATGTAGACCACATATAAGTATTTTTGTATTACTCACACAATATATTTTATATACCAATTCATTATACAAATTTGAATGTTATGGCACATTTTTACATCGCAAGCAGTATCCATTCAGGGAGGAATTTTTTTTTGGCTTCAAGCCATCTAAAGTTATGCTGAAGTCAATGACGACGGCAAATCTGTACACTTCTCGTAAAGAGTTGGCTGCAGATGTTGAAGTCGTTGATGACGATGATGTCATTGTGTTTGATATATAGACCACCTATCAGTATTTTTGTAAAATTTAACACATAATTACTTACACAATATACTTTAAATACTAATTCCTGAAGAAGACCCGGAACCCTTGTTTGCAAAAAAAATCAAATTTTATTTTTTTATTTCATATTTTTCTGTGATGTTTTGTGAGTACATTGATACCAAATACATGTTTATTAGAAAAATAATTCGATCCCTAGAAAAACATTAGAAGTAGTCTTTGCATATTCTAAATGCAAATTTCTAGACATTTCTGTTGTATTTTAGCTGAATTACATGTGTAGTAAACTCTTGTAACATTTTTGGATATGAAATATCCCGGGTTTGCAAAGGTGGTGAAATTCTGCAGAGGTTGGTCTTCTGAAAGTACTCATCACGATTTCAAGAAGGTTGTGTTGCGCAATTTGTAAGAATGGTGAAGTAGAAGGCTTTTGGACTTTCAGTGAACATAAAAGTGAACATTTACGATTTTTTTTGACTGTGATATATATAATCAAAGCTGCTTTTATAATGCCACGAAGTGCTAAATTATTTAAGAAGAAACTGAGAGTGGGAACTGCGAATAAAGTTGCAGTGGTGAGTGATTTGAGTGATTTATCTGACTCTGACAATGCAGAAGTGGGGTTATGATCAAGATGAAAGTTAGAGTCGTCTAACGAGAAATACAAAGAGTTTCTTCCTACAGACAATGATGAGGATGTGGCAGGTAATGAAATCATTGATATTTCACTTCTGTCGCATGCAATACGAAGCAGTGTCGCTTGCAAAAAATGCAAGAGCGTCGACTGCACATCGGTGCACGTTCAATCACGTTTGGGCCTAGCTTCTACATTGGTCATGATTTGTGTATCGTGTTCCATTAGCATCCCGTTTCAAACTTCACGAAAGTCGAAGGCATATGATAGTACGCAGGGAGAGCGATACGATATAAATACAAGGTACGTCTACGCTCTACGGACAATTGGCAAAGGTCAAACTGCTGGGAAAACCCTTTGCGCAGTGATGAATTTGCCGCCTCCAATACATAAATTCAACAAATATAACAAGATCATTCTACAGGCGGTTCAGGATGTATCTTCTTTATCAATGAAAGCTGCTATTTCAGAAGCAGTGGAAGAAAATGACGAAGAGACCGATATCGCTGCAGCGTTCGTTGGCTCTTGGCAACGCCGAGGTAATAACTCAAAAAAATTGAGTTATGACTGCGACGAGTGTTGACACGGGAAAAGTCATCGATGTTGAAATCATGACAAAACTATGCCTATGCCTCTACATCGCGCCGTGATTGGTCGAAATATTATACGCGCGCGTATATATTTTCATTACGCTGTTATAAATGCATGCTGCATGCGGGACATCAAATAGGACAGATCTGCCAAATTTCAGATTTACTTTATTAATTTCGAGGTTAAAACCTAAAACTCCTGGGCTATTCTTAAAGAAATTAGATTAGATTAGATTATTGGGGTTTAACGGCGCGTCAACGACGAGGTTATATTGCGCACATTAATTTTTGCATTTAACTTTGTTGATATAAGTGGTGGACATGGGGATTCGGGCCGGCGGAACCCGATTTCAGGGGGGATCACCATCTCGAGGGGGGAAGGCCGGCCCGAGGGGACCGCAAATTCAAGGGAGGGCATGGTTAAGCCGACCCTGGCTGCTCTTTGTCTGGGTCTCATCACTGACCTGTCCGGCATGGGTAGCCCTTACACATGAATATATGCTCGCCGGCGTAGCTGCAATGGATCATTGGCCAACACAAACCCCACCACCGCGATAAGGTGGCAGCCTTCGGGGGGCTATTCGTGAGAATCGAACATCTAAATGTCCATTGACAGATTCCAAATCCATGAAGAAGAAGGATAGAGGATCATATGACTTCAGGTTGGCTGAAGCAGAAAATATTGTAGCATGCAGGTGGAACGATAACAGCGCCGTAACGATCGCATCGAACTCGGCAGCAGTTCTACCGATCCGGCTAGTCTCTCGCTACAATCGCAAAGAGAAGAAGAAAGTAAGCGTTCTGCAGCCAAACCTTATTCATAAATACAAACCAACATGGGAGGAGTTGATCGGTCAGATCGAAACATTAGTTTGTACCAATGCATATTAGAGGAAAAAAATTGTATTTCTCGCTTCTCGCCCACTGCATCGACCTGGCCGAGAACAACGCGTGGCAACTTCACCGAGTGTATGAAGGAACTTTGGACCATTTGGCATTTCGGCGCGCTATTGCTACGGAACTGCTCCAGTTCAATGCTCGTGCTGCCCCGAGATGCACATCGGGACGCACTTCCGCCAACGCTGCGACGCCGCGATATTATCGATTAGATCACTTAGTTATTCTCCAGGGCCGCCAAACAAGGTGCAAGGTCCATACCAAGTGCACCACAATGTGTGACAAATGTGACACAGCACTTCATCTTAAATGTTTCAAAAATTATCACACCAAAGAAAAAAAAAATGAAATTGTAAATATATTCCCATAATTGCCACTGTCCTACCAGTAGCCCACTCATTGTTGAGAATACCATTGTTGTGAAAAATTTAAAAAAATGGTAATGCTTCTTCTATACATGTAATAAGTATAACACTGTTAAAAAGTTGATATTTAAAAAAAAATCATGCGAAGATCTGGGTTAAATTATTTTATTTAATCAATTCTTTAGATGAATTTTTCATATTATTTCGTGCAAATGTGTTTTCCATTATTTGAATGGATTTGATTTGAAATTTGAAATGAGCTTTTTTAATTGTTCTTATTAACTCAACAGAGGTAAATGAACAGGACTGTGAAACGCAAGACGTCACTGCTAACATCACCACGTAAAACAGCCGAGAAATTGACAGTACTTAACATACGTCTATCCTGCAAATCGACGTATTAGGAATTGGTGAGGATAATTTTACACTTTTTATTTATTTATTTATTTATTTGACTAGATTGGTTACATACATAACATTAGTCACGTCAAAACACAACATCCCATCAACATTCATTATTACAATAATCAACAAAACTACAAACAGAATAAAAACATTTTTCCATGAGAAATTTTTTGTCTTTATCAATACTCAAAACTTTGAGGTCTTTATGTAAAACATTAAAAAGTTTACACCCCATATAAGTAGGTCCTTTCAAATGAAGCTAGCCTATGTCTGGCTACATTAAAGTCACACTTAAATCTAGTATTGTGCTCGTGCACTTGAGCATTCGTCATGTCAGTTAATTTAGCGTCAATAACATACAAAATTACATTCATAATATATATATACATGGTAGAGGTAAAATATTAAAATCCCTGAACAGCTTTACACATATGAATCCTTATAAAACACACCAGGAGTAGTCGGATTAAAACTGGCATTTGCCAGATATCTATTTGCTCTCTTTTGTAAAACGAATATAGTATTAGCATAAGATGACTGGCCCCATAATATAATTCCATATTGAATACTTAATCATGTGAGTTGATAGAAATATCAATAAAATCGTATCCGGTTATTTTGTTATTTAAACGATTTTGGAATGGTTATTTCTCGTTACTTGTTCGTGACGTAGATGTTGGTCAGCGCCGTGTACTTCACCATCTCGCTCTGGCAGTAGACGTAGCGCTGTCCGATGCCTCCTCTCCCTTCAGTCGGATGATCATCGACCAGGTACTTGGCGAACTAGTACCTGGTACTATCTGGTACCAGGTACCTGGTACCCGCCAACTAGTACTTGGCGGGCATACTAATCGGACGTCGCATGGTTGGATGGAAGCAATCTGCTTCAATGATTGGATTTCAACCATCTTTCAACCACATGCGCGTCGCCTGTCTGGTCGAAAAGTTATCATTGGGGACAACCTGGCTTCTCACTTCACACTTGAAGTGTTGTCTTTGTGTGAGGCACAGATATTTCTTTTGTTTGTCTCCCGAGCAACGCAACGCATATTTGCCAGCCTCTGAACGTGTCGTTTTTCAGGGCCATGAAGTCTGCTTGGAGGCAAGTGCCAGCCGCTGGAAGCTCGGAACCCCCAAGGCTGGTGCTGTCCAGAAGGAAGTTTTTCCTAGTCTCCTCGGCGGAAACATCGCGGCATCAACGCACGGTGGGTCACGACACAGTGTCAGCACGAGACGCACACCACCACATCGCAAACCCCAAGCAACAAGAATCGGGCGCCATTAGGCCACAACCGGCCGTTACAGCGGTCTCAGCATTCGCAGGGACCCGTGGTGGCCCTCAGCGCGCTCGGCATATTAGTTTAAATCAGTTACAAAGCCGCAGACTACGCGGTGAGGAGACGGCAACAAAGAATCCAAGCCGAGCACGGTTCACGAGGAAGCGGATGAAACTGTAGCGCCGAGCGAGAGTTCCCCTCCACCGGCATTACACGCACAGAAGTTGACTCCCCCTCCGAGCAACGCGGGTGACGCAGCAGACCACGTTTTTGCTCTCATGTTTTGGTTTCCTACTACTAATGTTCAATATATTTATTATGTATATTGTCTTCTATTAAGGTATACCACTAATTTATATTCTGAATTTTTGACAGAATGAATTGTGTAAGGTTTTATATGAATCATTCGTGACTACTATTTTCATTTTTATTATTTACTGTATTTCAAATGCATGAATCAGATATCCAAATTAAATCCTAATGACATAAAATCTTTCAAAATTCAAATATTGCAATATAATCCAAATATTCAAATATATATTAAAAAAATGTGAAAACCCCAAAGAAGACAGAATACTTAAGATGTTCTTTACATGGAGCTGATTTTCTAACAACACACTCAGATAAGTTAAAAGTAACTGCAAACATGACTGAGAAAGATTATGAATTCTAGAAATTGCCATGTGTAGATGGTATAATGATAGTTACTTTTATCATTACAAATTAACCTTTCGTTGGTGATGAAATGATAAGTGTGAAGTACAGCCAACGCATAAAGTCCTGTTAATTCTTCACCCTTACAGAATATCATGATACCACCACTCGTACAGCGGAGCTCGTAAAGTTGCCTATAGCAAACCCAAAGCTATTTGTCAACAGAGGGATGACTGAATTACTGGGTTGTGTTCATCAGCACCAGATAGATCACACAGATAAGGAAGTCAATGTTGTTATGTCGATCGAACTAACATAACTTAAGGATATTATGACAGGTCTGGTAGTAACGTTCTGGCTCAGTAGATGGCATTACATCCGTTTTCGACCGCGAAATATGAACATGACTTTTGGACATGAAATGTAGGGGATTTAGCCCCAGGCTGCGGAAAAATAGGGGTAGGGGGGAGTGAGTCGTCTGCCCTATCGCATCAAACATCTATACCTGTCGAGCAATTACGTGACCTTTGCGAATCAGTAGTAACAACAAACAACAACATTGTGTTGTGACGAAGGAAGGAATGAATGAATGTGTGAAACAAACAAGCGTAAGTGTTTTATCACAACCGTCATAATTGATTGTACACTGTCTTAGAATTAACTTACTAATATTGATGACAGAAAAATATTCATATTGCAATTGTGTCTACTAAATGAATTAATCATTGAGTGAGCGCCTACTTTTGTTTCTTTGGCGTGGTCATAATTTGTGTTAATTTATACAATTCACAAAGTTTAAATTTTTTATCAAAACTTCACAATTTTATTGTCACAGCTGTCAAGAGATAGTATATCAATTAACTAGAATTAACTTACTAATATTGGCGACAGGAAAATGTTTTTTATTGCAAGTGTCTTACAAATAAAATGAATTGAATATAACGTATAAATAGAATCTGCTCCCTGAATTATTAGCATGCCATATTTCACTAACGGGGCAAAATGTAATACCTACCGGAAATATGAAGGTGGCCATGGCACGAGCTGTCCCACCAATCAAAATAGGTTCTGGTAGCTTTGCAATGATGTCCTCACGATCAGTTTCAGTCACATCAAAACTCTCCGGAAACTTAAACTGCCGATCATTCCTCCTTAGCCACTTTACTTGGAAGACCGTTGGCGATACTATTTCATATATTCGTCTATTAGACCATGCATTACGGACATACCGATTATCCTCCAAAACAGAGCGAATTGCATTTGCAACATCTTCTTCCGAGATGTTTACCCTGTCTGTCTTCCGTATGTATTTCCTTGGCATATAAAAATTAGTAGGTAATTAAAGGTGGCATCCAATGTTCTAATATTGCTTAAACATCGAACTTATGACAATAAAGTGCTTTCAGGTGTTTACACAAGTATATTTTATCATTTTTTGTAATATTTCCGATGTCCACATGTACCCCCCAAAATGTGTCCACACTAGCCCCCAACCTCAGTTGAAGTTAATTATTTATTTGAGATGTATAAATGTAAGATTTATTTAAATGTGTTGGATGCTTTATATTGGAAATGAAGCATACACTTAAGAACAAATACTGTGAAATATTTGTCATTGATCTCTATTGATGTTTTACTAGGTTTAGAAAAAATTTAAAACTTACTTTGTGATGGCTAAATCTTCATTGGTACATATCTCATGTATGCATCAAGCAAAATGGATTAAACTTGCAAGGTTATGTAGACACATTGCTGCCTACACCTCGGAATTTTGTGGGAGTTTTAAAATTAGTTGAAAGTTGTAAAATTCTCAAATCCAAATCTACCCCATGTCCAAATGTACCCCCCTCTCCCCTAAAGCTGAAAAAAGTAATGGACAAATGTACGCCTCAATGTCCGCCATTCCACAGCAACAATTACGTGTCTGTGACGTCATGTCTCACAGACGGGGTCCCAGTCCCATGCGCAGAGCCCATGCGCGTGGGATCCAAGGTTGAACTGAGACTGCGTCAAAGCTTCATCGCGAGCGCCGACTTCATCTCTAGGACTGTGACTTGTAGCTGTAACGGGGAGTGGAGTGAGGAGCACGACATCTGTCGGGGTCAAGGTAAAGCACATCCAGTGGCGCAAGCGCGAGCGCCGACTTCATCTCTAGGACTGTGACTTGTAGCTGTAACGGGGAGTGGAGTGAGGAGCACGACATCTGTCGGGGTCAAGGTAAAGCACATCCAGTGGCGCAAGCGCGAGCGCCGACTTCATCTCTAGGACTGTGACTTGTAGCTGTAACGGGGAGTGGAGTGAGGAGCACGACATCTGTCGGGGTCAAGGTAAAGCACATCCAGTGGCGCAAGCGCGAGCGCCGACTTCATCTCTAGGACTGTGACTTGTAGCTGTAACGGGGAGTGGAGTGAGGAGCACGACATCTGTCGGGGTCAAGGTAAAGCACATCCAGTGGTAAAGCGCGAGCGCCGACTTCATCTCTAGGACTGTGACTTGTAGCTGTAACGGGGAGTGGAGTGAGGAGCACGACATCTGTCGGGGTCAAGGTAAAGCACATCCAGTGGCGCAAGCGCGAGCGCCGACTTCATCTCTAGGACTGTGACTTGTAGCTGTAACGGGGAGTGGAGTGAGGAGCACGACATCTGTCGGGGTCAAGGTAAAGCACATCCAGTGGCGCAAGCGCGAGCGCCGACTTCATCTCTAGGACTGTGACTTGTAGCTGTAACGGCGAGTGGAGTGAGGAGCACGACATCTGTCGGGGTCAAGGTAAAGCACATCCAGTGGCGCAAGCGCGAGCGCCGACTTCATCTCTAGGACTGTGACTTGTAGCTGTAACGGCGAGTGGAGTGAGGAGCACGACATCTGTCGGGGTCAAGGTAAAGCACATCCAGTGGCGCAAGCGCGAGCGCCGACTTCATCTCTAGGACTGTGACTTGTAGCTGTAACGGGGAGTGGAGTGAGGAGCACGACATCTGTCGGGGTCAAGGTAAAGCACATCCAGTGGCGCAAGCGCGAGCGCCGACTTCATCTCTAGGACTGTGACTTGTAGCTGTAACGGGGAGTGGAGTGAGGAGCACGACATCTGTCGGGGTCAAGGTAAAGCACATCCAGTGGCGCAAGCGCGAGCGCCGACTTCATCTCTAGGACTGTGACTTGTAGCTGTAACGGGGAGTGGAGTGAGGAGCACGACATCTGTCGGGGTCAAGGTAAAGCACATCCAGTGGCGCAAGCGCGAGCGCCGACTTCATCTCTAGGACTGTGACTTGTAGCTGTAACGGGGAGTGGAGTGAGGAGCACGACATCTGTCGGGGTCAAGGTAAAGCACATCCAGTGGTAAAGCGCGAGCGCCGACTTCATCTCTAGGACTGTGACTTGTAGCTGTAACGGGGAGTGGAGTGAGGAGCACGACATCTGTCGGGGTCAAGGTAAAGCACATCCAGTGGCGCAAGCGCGAGCGCCGACTTCATCTCTAGGACTGTGACTTGTAGCTGTAACGGGGAGTGGAGTGAGGAGCACGACATCTGTCGGGGTCAAGGTAAAGCACATCCAGTGGCGCAAGCGCGAGCGCCGACTTCATCTCTAGGACTGTGACTTGTAGCTGTAACGGCGAGTGGAGTGAGGAGCACGACATCTGTCGGGGTCAAGGTAAAGCACATCCAGTGGCGCAAGCGCGAGCGCCGACTTCATCTCTAGGACTGTGACTTGTAGCTGTAACGGCGAGTGGAGTGAGGAGCACGACATCTGTCGGGGTCAAGGTAAAGCACATCCAGTGGCGCAAGCGCGAGCGCCGACTTCATCTCTAGGACTGTGACTTGTAGCTGTAACGGGGAGTGGAGTGAGGAGCACGACATCTGTCGGGGTCAAGGTAAAGCACATCCAGTGGCGCAAGCGCGAGCGCCGACTTCATCTCTAGGACTGTGACTTGTAGCTGTAACGGGGAGTGGAGTGAGGAGCACGACATCTGTCGGGGTCAAGGTAAAGCACATCCAGTGGCGCAAGCGCGAGCGCCGACTTCATCTCTAGGACTGTGACTTGTAGCTGTAACGGGGAGTGGAGTGAGGAGCACGACATCTGTCGGGGTCAAGGTAAAGCACATCCAGTGGCGCAAGCGCGAGCGCCGACTTCATCTCTAGGACTGTGACTTGTAGCTGTAACGGGGAGTGGAGTGAGGAGCACGACATCTGTCGGGGTCAAGGTAAAGCACATCCAGTGGCGCAAGCGCGAGCGCCGACTTCATCTCTAGGACTGTGACTTGTAGCTGTAACGGGGAGTGGAGTGAGGAGCACGACATCTGTCGGGGTCAAGGTAAAGCACATCCAGTGGCGCAAGCGCGAGCGCCGACTTCATCTCTAGGACTGTGACTTGTAGCTGTAACGGGGAGTGGAGTGAGGAGCACGACATCTGTCGGGGTCAAGGTAAAGCACATCCAGTGGCGCAAGCGCGAGCGCCGACTTCATCTCTAGGACTGTGACTTGTAGCTGTAACGGGGAGTGGAGTGAGGAGCACGACATCTGTCGGGGTCAAGGTAAAGCACATCCAGTGGCGCAAGCGCGAGCGCCGACTTCATCTCTAGGACTGTGACTTGTAGCTGTAACGGGGAGTGGAGTGAGGAGCACGACATCTGTCGGGGTCAAGGTAAAGCACATCCAGTGGCGCAAGCGCGAGCGCCGACTTCATCTCTAGGACTGTGACTTGTAGCTGTAACGGGGAGTGGAGTGAGGAGCACGACATCTGTCGGGGTCAAGGTAAAGCACATCCAGTGGCGCAAGCGCGAGCGCCGACTTCATCTCTAGGACTGTGACTTGTAGCTGTAACGGGGAGTGGAGTGAGGAGCACGACATCTGTCGGGGTCAAGGTAAAGCACATCCAGTGGCGCAAGCGCGAGCGCCGACTTCATCTCTAGGACTGTGACTTGTAGCTGTAACGGGGAGTGGAGTGAGGAGCACGACATCTGTCGGGGTCAAGGTAAAGCACATCCAGTGGCGCAAGCGCGAGCGCCGACTTCATCTCTAGGACTGTGACTTGTAGCTGTAACGGGGAGTGGAGTGAGGAGCACGACATCTGTCGGGGTCAAGGTAAAGCACATCCAGTGGCGCAAGCGCGAGCGCCGACTTCATCTCTAGGACTGTGACTTGTAGCTGTAACGGGGAGTGGAGTGAGGAGCACGACATCTGTCGGGGTCAAGGTAAAGCACATCCAGTGGCGCAAGAGCGAGCGCCGACTTCATCTCTAGGACTGTGACTTGTAGCTGTAACGGCGAGTGGAGTGAGGAGCACGACATCTGTCGGGGTCAAGGTAAAGCACATCCAGTGGCGCAAGCGCGAGCGCCGACTTCATCTCTAGGACTGTGACTTGTAGCTGTAACGGGGAGTGGAGTGAGGAGCACGACATCTGTCGGGGTCAAGGTAAAGCACATCCAGTGGCGCAAGCGCGAGCGCCGACTTCATCTCTAGGACTGTGACTTGTAGCTGTAACGGGGAGTGGAGTGAGGAGCACGACATCTGTCGGGGTCAAGGTAAAGCACATCCAGTGGCGCAAGCGCGAGCGCCGACTTCATCTCTAGGACTGTGACTTGTAGCTGTAACGGGGAGTGGAGTGAGGAGCACGACATCTGTCGGGGTCAAGGTAAAGCACATCCAGTGGCGCAAGCGCGAGCGCCGACTTCATCTCTAGGACTGTGACTTGTAGCTGTAACGGGGAGTGGAGTGAGGAGCACGACATCTGTCGGGGTCAAGGTAAAGCACATCCAGTGGCGCAAGCGCGAGCGCCGACTTCATCTCTAGGACTGTGACTTGTAGCTGTAACGGGGAGTGGAGTGAGGAGCACGACATCTGTCGGGGTCAAGGTAAAGCACATCCAGTGGCGCAAGCGCGAGCGCCGACTTCATCTCTAGGACTGTGACTTGTAGCTGTAACGGGGAGTGGAGTGAGGAGCACGACATCTGTCGGGGTCAAGGTAAAGCACATCCAGTGGCGCAAGCGCGAGCGCCGACTTCATCTCTAGGACTGTGACTTGTAGCTGTAACGGGGAGTGGAGTGAGGAGCACGACATCTGTCGGGGTCAAGGTAAAGCACATCCAGTGGCGCAAGCGCGAGCGCCGACTTCATCTCTAGGACTGTGACTTGTAGCTGTAACGGGGAGTGGAGTGAGGAGCACGACATCTGTCGGGGTCAAGGTAAAGCACATCCAGTGGCGCAAGCGCGAGCGCCGACTTCATCTCTAGGACTGTGACTTGTAGCTGTAACGGGGAGTGGAGTGAGGAGCACGACATCTGTCGGGGTCAAGGTAAAGCACATCCAGTGGCGCAAGCGCGAGCGCCGACTTCATCTCTAGGACTGTGACTTGTAGCTGTAACGGGGAGTGGAGTGAGGAGCACGACATCTGTCGGGGTCAAGGTAAAGCACATCCAGTGGCGCAAGCGCGAGCGCCGACTTCATCTCTAGGACTGTGACTTGTAGCTGTAACGGGGAGTGGAGTGAGGAGCACGACATCTGTCGGGGTCAAGGTAAAGCACATCCAGTGGCGCAAGCGCGAGCGCCGACTTCATCTCTAGGACTGTGACTTGTAGCTGTAACGGGGAGTGGAGTGAGGAGCACGACATCTGTCGGGGTCAAGGTAAAGCACATCCAGTGGCGCAAGCGCGAGCGCCGACTTCATCTCTAGGACTGTGACTTGTAGCTGTAACGGGGAGTGGAGTGAGGAGCACGACATCTGTCGGGGTCAAGGTAAAGCACATCCAGTGGCGCAAGCGCGAGCGCCGACTTCATCTCTAGGACTGTGACTTGTAGCTGTAACGGGGAGTGGAGTGAGGAGCACGACATCTGTCGGGGTCAAGGTAAAGCACATCCAGTGGCGCAAGCGCGAGCGCCGACTTCATCTCTAGGACTGTGACTTGTAGCTGTAACGGGGAGTGGAGTGAGGAGCACGACATCTGTCGGGGTCAAGGTAAAGCACATCCAGTGGCGCAAGCGCGAGCGCCGACTTCATCTCTAGGACTGTGACTTGTAGCTGTAACGGGGAGTGGAGTGAGGAGCACGACATCTGTCGGGGTCAAGGTAAAGCACATCCAGTGGCGCAAGCGCGAGCGCCGACTTCATCTCTAGGACTGTGACTTGTAGCTGTAACGGGGAGTGGAGTGAGGAGCACGACATCTGTCGGGGTCAAGGTAAAGCACATCCAGTGGCGCAAGCGCGAGCGCCGACTTCATCTCTAGGACTGTGACTTGTAGCTGTAACGGGGAGTGGAGTGAGGAGCACGACATCTGTCGGGGTCAAGGTAAAGCACATCCAGTGGCGCAAGCGCGAGCGCCGACTTCATCTCTAGGACTGTGACTTGTAGCTGTAACGGGGAGTGGAGTGAGGAGCACGACATCTGTCGGGGTCAAGGTAAAGCACATCCAGTGGCGCAAGCGCGAGCGCCGACTTCATCTCTAGGACTGTGACTTGTAGCTGTAACGGGGAGTGGAGTGAGGAGCACGACATCTGTCGGGGTCAAGGTAAAGCACATCCAGTGGCGCAAGCGCGAGCGCCGACTTCATCTCTAGGACTGTGACTTGTAGCTGTAACGGGGAGTGGAGTGAGGAGCACGACATCTGTCGGGGTCAAGGTAAAGCACATCCAGTGGCGCAAGCGCGAGCGCCGACTTCATCTCTAGGACTGTGACTTGTAGCTGTAACGGGGAGTGGAGTGAGGAGCACGACATCTGTCGGGGTCAAGGTAAAGCACATCCAGTGGCGCAAGCGCGAGCGCCGACTTCATCTCTAGGACTGTGACTTGTAGCTGTAACGGGGAGTGGAGTGAGGAGCACGACATCTGTCGGGGTCAAGGTAAAGCACATCCAGTGGCGCAAGCGCGAGCGCCGACTTCATCTCTAGGACTGTGACTTGTAGCTGTAACGGGGAGTGGAGTGAGGAGCACGACATCTGTCGGGGTCAAGGTAAAGCACATCCAGTGGCGCAAGCGCGAGCGCCGACTTCATCTCTAGGACTGTGACTTGTAGCTGTAACGGGGAGTGGAGTGAGGAGCACGACATCTGTCGGGGTCAAGGTAAAGCACATCCAGTGGCGCAAGCGCGAGCGCCGACTTCATCTCTAGGACTGTGACTTGTAGCTGTAACGGGGAGTGGAGTGAGGAGCACGACATCTGTCGGGGTCAAGGTAAAGCACATCCAGTGGCGCAAGCGCGAGCGCCGACTTCATCTCTAGGACTGTGACTTGTAGCTGTAACGGGGAGTGGAGTGAGGAGCACGACATCTGTCGGGGTCAAGGTAAAGCACATCCAGTGGCGCAAGCGCGAGCGCCGACTTCATCTCTAGGACTGTGACTTGTAGCTGTAACGGGGAGTGGAGTGAGGAGCACGACATCTGTCGGGGTCAAGGTAAAGCACATCCAGTGGCGCAAGCGCGAGCGCCGACTTCATCTCTAGGACTGTGACTTGTAGCTGTAACGGGGAGTGGAGTGAGGAGCACGACATCTGTCGGGGTCAAGGTAAAGCACATCCAGTGGCGCAAGCGCGAGCGCCGACTTCATCTCTAGGACTGTGACTTGTAGCTGTAACGGGGAGTGGAGTGAGGAGCACGACATCTGTCGGGGTCAAGGTAAAGCACATCCAGTGGCGCAAGCGCGAGCGCCGACTTCATCTCTAGGACTGTGACTTGTAGCTGTAACGGGGAGTGGAGTGAGGAGCACGACATCTGTCGGGGTCAAGGTAAAGCACATCCAGTGGCGCAAGCGCGAGCGCCGACTTCATCTCTAGGACTGTGACTTGTAGCTGTAACGGGAGTGGAGTGAGGAGCACGACATCTGTCGGGGTCAAGGTAAAGCACATCCAGTGGCGCTCG